>JAOTOM010003169.1:0-139106 GCA_034440615.1 Ashinkailepas kermadecensis
TTTATCCGGCAGGACGGACTCAACGGTTTTATTGCAGAACTTTGGATTGTGCGCCCAGTCAGCCAGCCTGTTTTATTGCGTGTACCATATGCACAAGTGGAGGCTATTAGGTGTGGCTTGTTCACCAGATCAGTAAAAGAGGCGAACATGTTTTGTGCACGAGCACACCAAGCACATATTCGCGAACTCGCTGTGTGCATCCAAAATGCAGAGCAGATGGTGCGACGACTGAATCGGTTTAGTCAGTTGATGTATCGCCAGTCTTTCACCTGCTTAAAATAAATTGTTCTATTGAAACACTTTTGTTTACGACGTCTCCAATAAAATCCTGAAGATGCTGTTGGAGATTAGGAACAGTAGGCAAACTAAATAAGATATCATAATATTTATATATATATATATATATATATATAACTAATAATACATAAACTGATTGTACATAACAGAGGGCAGGACTCTCCACAGATGGAGGAACTCAAGCAGCGTTATGGTTTCACATGACGAAGTCAATTTTGGCAAAGAGTGAGATGGCGCTGCAGAGTGGGCTACACGGTGCACTACATTTGGAGATGTTTAGTGTTGCAGAATGGACTACACAATTAACTACATTTGGAGAAGTTTGGTGTTGCAGAGTGGACTATGCAGTGAACTACATTTGGAGAAGTTTGGTGTTGCAGAATGGACTACACAGTGAACTACATTTGGAGAAGTTTGGTGTTGCAGAGTGGACTACACAGTGAACTACATTTGGAGAAGTTTGGTGTTGTAGAGTGGACTACACAGTGAACTACATTTGGAGAAGTTTGGTGTTGCAGAGTGGACTACACAGTGAACTACATTTGGAGATGTTTGGTGTTGCAGAGTGGACTACACAGTGAACTACATTTGGAGAAGTTTGGAGCTGCAGCTGCACAAGCTGATGTTGCAGCCGCGATGTTACTCTCCCATCCACGTGACCTTCCACAACCGTGTCGCTTACCCGATGGGACATTTCCTCGTCTGCCCAACCAGTGAGTCGGTTTTCCTGCTGGACACGCAGTGGTGCGCAACTTCAGATGTATGCGTTTGGTCAATAGAAGCACACGCCTGCATCTATAAAGGGATACGTTCAGTACTTTTCCGCCATTCCCAGAACATACTCAATTTTCGCTACCGGAGATTCTCCACCTCTACTGCACACTCGCACGCATAGCAAAAGTCAGACCGCCTGCACTCTTAGTGTAAACAGAACCATTTCAAAGGAGTAGTTTTCTTCAGAAATTCCTCACCTAATCCGGCTTCAGCATTCGCCAGGGCGTAGGGAATTCAAAGATGAAAAACAGATGCGTGAGGGCCAACCAAGTTTTTGTGAACAGGGCTGTCTTCGTATCTAGAGATGTGCTGCAAACTGATCCCATATTGTGATGCACCATGACAGAGACAGTGTTCATCGCCACCCTCGCTCCCGCTCCCAAGAAAAAAACACTTAATTCCCTTCCCATGCTCAAAATGGAAGCTCGGTACAGTCGTGACCAACGGTGACCGACAGGTCTCCCCAACCGGGTCCACCGGCCGACACAGCCAGGTCCACCTGCCGACACAGCCGGGCCCACCGGCCGACACAGCCGGGCCCACAGGCCGACACAGCCGGGCCCACAGGCCGACACAGCCGGGCCCACCGGCCGACACAGCCAGGTCCACCGGCCGACACAGCCGGGCCCACCAGCCGACACAGCCGGGCCCACCGGCCGACACAGCCGGGCCCACAGGCCGACACAGCCGGGCCCACAGTCCGACACAACCGGGCCCACCAGCCGACACAGCCGGGCCCACCGGCCGACACAGCCGGGCCCACCGGCCGACACAGGCCGACACAGCCGGGCCCACGGGCTGACACAGCCGGGCCCACAGGCCGACACAGCCGGGCCCACAGGCCGACACAGCCGGGCCCACCGCCGACACAGCCAGGCCCACGGGCTGACACAGCCGGGCCCACCAGCCGACACAGCCAGGCCCACGGGCCGACACAGCCAGGTCCACCGGCCGACACAGCCGGGCCCACCGGCCGACACAGCCGGGCCCACAGGCCGACACAGCCGGGCCCACGGGCTGACACAGCCGGGCCCACCAGCCGACACAGCCAGGCCCACGGGCCGACACAGCCAGGTCCACCGGCCGACACAGCCGGGCCCACCGGCCGACACAGCCGGGCCCACAGGCCGACACAGCCGGGCCCACAGGCCGACACAGCCGGGCCCACCAGCCGATACAACCGAGCCCACGAGCCGACACAGCCGGGCCCACAGGCCGACACAGCCGGGCCCACAGGCCGACACAACCGGGCCCACAGGCCGACACAGCCGGGCCCACAGGCCGACACAGCCGGGCCCACCAGCCGACACAGCCGGGCCCACCAGCCTGACACAGCCGGGCCCACCAGCCGACACAGCCGGACCCACCAGCCGACACAGCCGGACCCACCAGCCGACACAGTCGGGCCCACAGGCCGACACAGCCGGGCCCACAGGCCGACACAGCCGGGCCCACAGGCCGACACAGCCGGGCCCACAGGCCGACACAGCCGGGCCCACAGGCCGACACAGCCGGGCCCACAGGCCGACACAGCCGGGCCCAAAGGCCGACACAGCCGGGCCCACCGGCCGACACAGCCGGGCCCACCGGCCGACACAGCCTGGCACACAGGCCGACACAGCCGGCACCCGGTGGCGGTACGGCAATGGCGCCGGCCGACACTGCCGCCAGAGACGTCGGCCACTTCCGCCAGAGATGTCCGTCACGTCCGCCAGAGACGTCCGTCACGTCCGCCAGAGACGACGGTCACTGCCGCCGGTCACTGCCGCCGGTCACTGCCTGCCGCCAGTGACGTCGGCCACGTCCTTTTCCTTCCAGTTTGTCAATTGTGCTGTTTTCCGGTGGACAAGAAAATCGTTTTGCACGAAAATAATATTTGTAAAATACCTGGCGGCTCTACTCGGCTGAGGCACTGCCTCATGTTCTTCGCTGGGCGGACCGCGCCGGCCGTTCAGTGTACCGAACCGCATAGCCCCGGGCGGCCGGCGACGCGCCGCGACACGGTCGGTACCTCGGCGGCGGCGGCGGCGGTTCAGGGGCCGCCATATCCATCAGAATGCCGCGCGCCCACCCTGGCCGGCACTGACGCCGCCCGAGATTAATAGCTGCTACCGCTCCAGCCTGGTCCGGCCCGCGGCACTGATAAGGCCGCGGCAGAACAACAGCTCACGGTGCTGCCGCGGCGGCCGCCGCTCATTGTGGTGCGCGCCTGCAGTCGACGCTCAGGCCTGGACGACGAGGCTGAAACCAAGGGGTCCCATTCATGGCTGAAAGCGAGTGTTGCAGCGCTTCCCGTCGCCAGCTGCGTACACTGCATGCTGCAGTGCTTCCCGTCACCGGCTGCGTGCACGCCGGATGCAAGTTCAGCCTACCTACCTGCCTAGCCTATCAGCCTAACGTGCATCTTATTATTATCCTGAAAACGACAAGTGTCATCTTGCTGTGGTCACCGTGAACACGTGGTGTGTGTGGTCCAGCGGTCGGATCAAGTCCCCACTCACGGGCGATGGCGATGTCGCACTCGCGTCTCACCGATAGGCGGGAGTCTCGAGTCCAAGCACACCACCGGGATTTCTGGCCAGCATTGTGTTGTTGCCGAGTTGCGAAATGAGTAATCCTGAACTTTTGACCGGAAAAGTTTAGGTTTTTTACGCACAACTTATCCTGGTTCTTATAGCTGACGAACAAAAATTAATCGGCATTTGTTGATACCGCTGTGAGATATCCATTGGGTACGCTACAATAGCAATGTACAAATTCCACCTGGCAATTTAAACCCACCTGAACTGAAAACGCATTAGCCTACAAACATGGTGCGAAATGGGCACCAATCAGGATTTTGTGAGCACGTGTCACTGAATTATTGGTCTATAGGAAGGTAAGATGTTCAGTTCCTCCATAACTGGGGAAATTATGTGTACCACGACCTGTCACGTCGCCGAGAATGGTGGAGTGGACACGTGTTTGTTTGTTTGAAGAGGAACCGCATCCGAATATACACTTAATGTCAAATAACCCGTACGATTCTAATATTCGATTGCCGAGGAAAAGGGCATCGTGTGCTATTGACTGTCTTTCATACTGCTCACCAGAACAATAACAGAGTTACGAAGGATTGCATATGGGGCATGTTTGTGATGTTTGCGGAACCATGGTGGTGGGTGTCTGCCGTGAATTAATCGTGGAGAAGGGTGGATTCGAACTCATGCCTCCGATATCGCTGCTGCCTGAAGCAAGGTCAGGTCATATGAGGTCATATGACAGGTCATATGACCTGAATCTGCCTGAAGCAAGGTCAGGTCATATGACACTACCGCACGCACCGCCGTATTTTTCACTGCATCTCGTTCAAGCATGATTCACTAGAGCCACTCCTTGCGATACGGGGCATATCGCCTTGACCAGAATGCCCAGGAGTTTGTACGTACCGCATAAAATTAACCAATATTCGTAACCCACGCTCAATAATCGGAAAATGCTACACCAAGACATGCCAATAATCCACCCCTCCTCGCACAGGCACAGGGACAGCTTGCAATAATCGCACGTCCTCGACAGCACGGACAGCTTGCAAAATCCACCCCCAGACATGCCAATACCCCCCAAGCTTCAACGGAGTCTCAACACTGCTCCTGAATACAATGTCTGATCGCTCTTTAATCACACGGTCAATGGCGGCTCGTGGCGAGCAAAGCCCCGGTCTTAGACCTCGGTGAACATCGGTATTTTATGACCTTCGGCAATACAGAGACGGGGTAGGGTGGTGCGACATACGACGCTCCCCCGGCGATTCCGAACTAAGCAGACTAGACAAACGAAACAAGGACCAGCGCATAGCATGCTACGAGATCTCGTGATTGAACGTCATCTGATGATGTTATTGACTCATGCCAAGGGCGAGTTCAGTAGTTAAATTGTGTGGAATATGGAAATATTTCGCGACTTTCTGCAAGTGCTGGCGAACCCATTGCCTTATTGACAAGATGCAAACCCTATGTGCTGCATTGATTTTGCATGTGCTTCTAATGATAGGTCGCAAGTGGTCTTCTTCCAAAGGGAAGGTGCTGGTCAGGCTAGATGCATGACCATATTTTGACTTATCCGAAAATCTGAACATGTCAAATTTTCCGTTTTATATTGTAGACGATGCGCTGTTTTCGAATTAAGTTCCAAAAATGCTCAAAAGTTGTCCAAGATACACATTGGTCATCCGAGGTCAACATAGGTCACTGCCCTTGGCTGAACTTCATGGTGGGCGACTTGGGTTTTGTTTGTCCCGGGATTAAATTGGACGCTGAATCCAAGGATGAAGAATTGAGCTCAGAATATCGCACAAGATCTAACTTACTTCAGGATAGGAGCACCACAATTTGATGTGCTGATTGTGTCCTTCCTTGTATTTGAAGGCCCATAGAACATTTTCGCACCTACATATATACGCACACAGATGTGGACACACCAATATATACATACACACACACACACACACACACACACACACATATATATATATATATATATATATATATATATATATATATTACACTTTTTAATGGGTGCATGTGAATGTATGTGTTTGTCGAGGGTATGCGTGTGGCAGACCCTACATATATACCTGCATGTCCATGGCCGTAAGAGTGGCACAACTATTTGGAGGGCCAATTTTGGGGCAAATTATTTCCAGTGAACGCCATAGAGTTGATGGCTAATACCAGTTATATCGTGGGGGCAAGGCTCCTTGCCCCTCCCCCACACTTATACTTACGCCGGTGCACATGTGCACATATTACTGATTTGTCTAATATGTTTCAGAAATAAAGCAATTTACAACATATTGCAACATAAAAGTATTCCCTACTTAGTGTCACCTTCACCTGATTGACCTGACATGACCAAGCCACGTTGATTTCTCTAACAGTTGACGTATGATCGTCCGCTGCTGTTTCATAGTCGCGGGCACATGACATCGCAACAAAACAGAGCACGCCTTCTAAAATAGCAATGCATTCGTGAAGTCACGTATTCTGATGGTTGACCTGTGATGATCTTCATTTTCATATAAGTGTCATTGTGCTCGTCATTGCATCACGCATGCACAAGCAAGACTCGAATTGCTTGATAAGAAGGTGAAAGGGCTGCAAATACATCGATCATCAATGGTAACTCGACGGTACAGTCGTTTTACCCAGACGTGACCTCAAACACGACATCACGCCTCTGTGACCTGGTGTGGCACATACTTGAAATGACCTGGTGTGGCACATACTTGAAATTTGCAGACAGTGTGTGAAAGGTTCACAGATAACGTTGGCATAAGTGCTCTGGAAGAATTGATGAAAATCGGTCATCGCATTCAAGCATTAGAGTCTGAAGGGATTGGTGGTTGAATATCTTCCCCATGTGTTGGCGAGGGTTAGCCATCTAGATAGCGCGTCCGCGACGCGAGCCGTCTGTCAGGGAATCGTTGGTTCAGATCACTAAGAATACGTCTTCATGGATACAAATACTGTGGTCAACAGGATCAACATGTCTCGTGCCAGAGAGCACGATTGCATATACGGTATCATTGAACCACAACTCGAATGATTTGGCCACCACCGAGGGTCGACGAAACAACTGCTTAGTATGAACTTTAATACGCTATGGTCACCCGAACAAGTATTGGAATGACATATTTTATATGCAATATGCTTTACGTCCCATTTGAAACTCACTTTCATTCGCCCGGTCCTTCTTTCCGAGCTGCATGTGGTGTTCACAGCGCACGTGCAGTAAATCGAATGGCAGTTACTCGTTGCATTCTTTGGCAACTGAAACTCTTCGTTCAAGTGTGTGGTCTTCAACAAAATGGGTTGTTTTGGAAGGAGCTCGTCTCGATTCAATCTGATGCAAAATGCGGTGCTTCCCGTGAGTAGGTTTCCGGCTGCCGCATATCCTCAGAAAATACCTTGGCTGTGTATAGTTCTGGAAGTAAACCATAATCTAGTCGTGCTAAATGGGCTGCCATATTCGCTCCCAACACATGTTGCGGTACATTGCAAAGCATCCATCACTTGGCTTTTGCCGGCTATAAAGTAGCCGGATGTCGCCACCGTAGCGATGTAATTTTAGCTGGTCGTGAACTGTTGGTGAATAGATTAACCCCACCATAGGTTACCAGCAATCAATGCTGGCAGTGCAGGAAACGTTGGTCACGTGGTCCCATGTCACTGGTCCAGGTGGCTGTCTGGTGTCAGGATCCACCGGCTGGTCACTGGTCCAGGTTCCACGTGACTGGTGCACGTGCTGTCTGGTTCAGGCTCTATGTGACTGGCCGAGTGACTGTCTGGTGTCAGGATCCACCGGCTGGTCACTGGTCCTGGTTCCACGTGACAGTGATATTAATGACTGGCGTGCTTTAGCCCGTGGTGGAAGTCGCCCGCTGCACCACATTGCTGGTAGCATACCTGCCGGAGATCCTAGGAGGCAGAGCTGCATTTCGGTGGGAGTCGGAATCATTGATTCAGACGCGCGCACGGAACTCCACAGTCGTCAGCGAGGCTTTGACACGATGCTCGTAAAGTTCCTCTAGGTCACATTCGATGACAGGCAAATGTGGAGAAGGCAGTGTAGCCATCGCTGAGGACCACCTGTCACACCACAGCGCGGTCCCCATCGCTGAGGACCGAGGTATCACACCACGGCGCTGTCCCCATCGCTGAGGACCACCTGTCACACCACAGCGCGGTCCCCATCGCTGAGGACCGCCGCAGCACACCACAGCGCGGTCCCCATCGCTGAGGACCGAGATATCACACCACCGCGCGGTCCCCATCGCTGAGGACCGCCGCAGCACACCAAAGCGCGGTCCCCATTGCTGATCACAAATATGGTTGCCTGCTGGGAGGAACTTTTCCGCTTCGCCTGAAATATGAATTAGCATGCTATACCCGCAAAATGCGGTGTTCCAAATTACGTCGTAATCCACGGGTGTGATTGAGGCGAAGGACGAAGGACATTTGGCGTCAGAGGAGGAGCATTGGCCCAGTTGAGAGAGATGATGAGGCCTCATTGGTCCAGGTGAGAGAGGTGATGAGCCCTCATTGGCCCAGTTGACAGAGGTGATGAGTCATCATTGGCCCAGGAGAGAGAGGTGATGAGTCATCATTGGCCCAAGAGAGAGAGAGAGGTGATGAGTCATCATTGGCCCATTTGAGAGAGGTGATGAGGCGTCATATTCCCAGTTGGGAGAGGTGATCAGGCCTCATTTTCCCAGTTGAGAGAGGTGATCAGGCCTCATTGGCCCAGTTGAGAGAGGTGACAAGTCCTCATTGGCAGGAGCTGCTAGACGCATTTCGACCCTCGCTGCAGGCGTCAGCATTTAGCGGCTGCACAGCGTTTGTGATGGGCGTCTGCTAATGAGACGGCGTTGGGGACGACGTGCCTGGAGCGGGCTGAAGCGGCGGCTGACACGGAGCCCACCCATCCGCTCGGTCGGGTCACAGTGGAGGGATTCGTCGCCGGTCAGGTGCTGATAGAGGTGGAGAGTCCGCGTATCATTGCAACATCAAACAAAATGTTGTGATGCCATGCGTTGTCAGTCTTTGGCCTCATGATGAACCCTGAAAATGATGATAACCCTTGAAAATGTGCGGAATGTGCTGAACCTTCTCTCTAGATGAAAAGTGGCTCAACATGTCAGCGTGCGCGGGGCCGTTGACCTTTGTGCGTCATCCTGGGTAATTGAAATTACCAATGCACAACAAATATATTCAATGCATTATTATTTTTAGGTCAATGAAAGCATCCGACTTAGCACTTCGCAACGCCAATAATTCCGGTACGTTTGTGCATGTGAGTGCTTCGGCATGACAGCCACGAAGGTCCTCCATGGGAGAAACAAACTAAAGTTGAATGACATGAATGTTTCCTCCTTGAATAATATTGAGCTAGCAATTTAGATCTGCTTGCCAGGTTGGTGGCAAATACCTTCATGGAAGAGCCTTTGCAGTCGCCGTTACTGTCTGGACTCTAACTGAGCCAGGCTCAGGATGTCGGCCAGACAGCTAAAGCGGTGATAAGCTAATTACAAGTAAATGCTAAAGATAGCTCCAGGATGGAGAGCAGAAGTCAGCCATGCTGTCGGCAGTGATGTGTCTGGCAAAGACGCGTGCATGCGCTTGTTTGGCTGGGGAGGAGAGATTTCCAGCTACTATCTTGCATGACAATTTCGGATGTCCAAATAAATGCACATGTGAACATAATCCTGCATGTCTGCATATACAGTGCGTTTGCATACCCAAGATTTTCTACACGCGAGGTGAAGGGGATGAGATGTTACCCACAGGGTTATTAGGCCTACCGTGCCAATAACACCCGGCCAGGGAAAATTGAGAGTAAGAGAGACTGAACTGAGGCGGACAGATCACGGGAGGCGCAGGACATCACTGCAAGGCAGGCTTGTTTGTGCGCTGTTTGTATGGAGGAGCAGTGAACACAATCATAATTGAAACAATTTAATCTTGTAAATTTCGCCTGTAAATTGAGACAAGGTTTCGTAGCTTTTGCAGAGAAAATTCGGCTTTAGTCACTGGTGTTGAAGTGGTTAGTTGCAACCGTCTTTCGTTATTCACGGCTAAGATGTAGATGCAAGCAAGTTAACTTTATGGGGAGGGGCTATGCAGTGCACATGTAGTGGGGGCTGGGTACACTTTTCTCTGTGTCGCAGATGTCGTGCAAGCAAGCCGTTTCTTTTCGAGTACAAGATCGCACGATGCAATTCATTAGTGTCGAATGAAATAAGAATGAGCCGGTAGGCTGTTGGCACATTCTGCCTTGCGATTCAAGTTCAACTGTCAGGCAGTGTCGCACACCAGACCTGCGTCCGACAGCCTGGGGTGATTTCCTCGTGTCTAGTAGCGCACACCAGACCTGCGCCTGACGGCCTGGGGCGACTTACTCGTGTCTAGTATCGCACACCAGACCTGCGCCTGACGGCCTGGAGCGACTTACTTGTGTCTGGTGTCGCCCACCAGACCTGCACCCGAGGGCCTGGTACCAGACTTGCGTCCGACGACCTGAGGCGACTTACTCGTGTCTCGTGTCGCACACCAGACCTGCGTCCGACGACCTGGGGCGACCTACTCGTGTCTAGTGTCGCACACCAGACCTGCGTCCGACGACCTGGGGCGACTTACTCGTGTCTAGTGTCGCACACCAGACCTGCGTCCGACGACCTGGGGCGACCTACTCGTGTCTAGTGTCGCACACCAGACCTGCGTCCGACGGTCTGGGGCGACTTACTCGTGTCTTTCGTGATGCCGCGTTCACACATGGCAGCTGAAGTCCGATACCGACGCCACCAAGTCCGATACCCACGCCACCAAGTCCGATACCGACGCCACCAAGTCCGATACCCACGCCACCAAGTCCGATACCGACGCCTACCAAGTCCGATACCGACGCCACCAAGTCCGATTCCGACGCCACCAAGTCCGATACCGACTCCACCAAGTCCGATACCGACGCCACCAAGTCCGATACCGACGCTACCAAATTGGAAGCGAACGACAACCTTCGTAATTGCAAGTGAACCTGATGCCTCGGTTTGAATCGGCCGACACACAAATATGCACCCACGCCAGTGCCAAGGTTGTTCAGATCATATTGCTATATATACCTTGTCAAAAAGTTCCTCTTTGGATATCCTTGGTGTATGACGACAAAACGTTGGTCTTATAAGATGTCGAAACAATTGAATTGATCTTTGGTTGTGACTTGAATAGAAAACACGGAGTTAAATGAACAAAGCATGCTATTTTATCGCCCACGTTCTCACCATCGTCGCACACGAATCTCGCGTCCAAAAATCAAATATATCACACAAATGGACAATATTGGCACCTGAACGATAGTCAGCCTCGGAGTTCCGCTCTTACCTATAGTGGTGATGATGGTGAGCGAGTACAGAAATGACCCGAAGAAGCTCCACTGCTCGGTCGCCGGCTCTGTCTTGTTCGTCCTTGCCACCTGGATCAGCTCCGACTGGAACTTCCGCAGCTCAATCGACATCAGGTGGGTCCAGTTCTCCTTGTGCAGCACGTTCAGCGCCACGGTGATGTTCCACAACCTCTCCACCGTGCTGAGTCGCGACTGCAGCACAGTTCGCTGTGCCGACCGCTGAGCGCGCTCCATTCTCGTCCGGAGTGTAGCTTCGTGACTGCCTTCCACGTGCGAGAAGATGAACGCCCCTATTACGATGTAGCCGATGATGATCATGCATATGCCGACGTTGGAGCAGACTGTGCTCCACACCTTTTGGCAGCAGCTGGTGCAGCGACGCGAGCGGGGCGTCTGCCGTTCGGCCAGTTGGTCGAAAGGCGACATCTATTGTCGGCCCGGGCACTACAAGTTCTAACGGTGACCACACCGCGACTCCCGCACCGCATCTGTTCCGTTTTCAGACCAATGCCGTTTGTTGGTAGCAGGTTCCTGGAATAGAGAAGTATGTGCGCATATCAATATACTTCGGACATATTCTTCACATATCTGCATTGACTGATTATGCTGATCCGTGGCCACTTGTGTACCTGGATGTCATTCCAGGGACAGCCAAGGTGATGGACAACAAGCCTGACATAGCTATGCACGTAATATTCATGATCCATTAAACATCTGATCATAAAGCCGCTCACTTCGTCATGAGGATGAGATACAGATGTCTGATTTTCATAACGAAAGATAAAAGGTGATGGATACACTGGGTGGAGGGTTGTTTTAAGCACTTCAGTTACCTTGGCTTACTCCGGTGTTTGAAAACCTATTTACGATCCCTACCCGCATCCCACACATAATCCAAAGCAGGTTCAAGGCCGGTGTTTCTAGAGGAAGATAGCCGAAGGTAACCGCTGCTCGGAGACAGACTTTATTTCGTCTACCTTTGCTTTAAAATCAGATTTTCCCAACCTGCGAGATATCACCCCTCCCTCCCCTCCTCCTACACACACTATCCCCCACTCATCCCACACACACTCCAGCAGGGATGCAGCTAGGGATGCACTATGCAGCATCTGTCTGTGCCGAAGTATTGTTGACGCCCTGCGTGTGTATCGGCCCGTCAGTTGCAGGGTTAGTCGAACCTCATCAGCACAGTCGCCTATGCAGACGTGCCGGCTAACCAACAACTCGGCTGCAAACTTGACAACACACGCGGCGCCAAAGGAGAGCGGGGTACGCATCCTCCTGCTACAAACGTCGTAAAGCTTAACATGAAGCTGAACGTAAGTCTTATTAACATGACGCCATGGACGTTGCATTGGAAGAATAAACCCAAGGACGAGCATGTCCACCCCTCCCCCCGGTTCCCCACCCCGTACTATCCAAAGTCCGTGACGTCGCTGATGCTTGACAGCACAATGGTCGCAGCTGGGAACGTTGCTGATGTACGAATGTAAACAGGATTCTGAACAGGCTTCATATGGCTGTCTGGATAACTAGCTTAGCGAAGTCATTGCGCTTTAGAATAGCTCTGAATTTATCAAGGTAACATAATGAAAGGTCCAGCTCTCGAACACTACTTTCACTCTGCTCAGTAACTTTAATACGTAGCATCAAATTGAGCATCACACACACGGTGCAGTTCAGGTCATCAAAAGGAAGCGCTACCTGCTGAAGTGTGCATTAAAACTTGGACATTTAGCCGAAGTGGCCGACACAATTCCACACCATATTTGTCACCAGGATGCAGCTCCGTGCAGCACCGACATCGTCGCCAAATTGAAAACATCTTTTGCTGCATATCTGAGTGCTGCGCGCGGGGCGGCTCGGCTATATCCGTAAATATGTCACGCGACATTGTTGTGCCACCGGGGGAACGAAACTGAACGGCGGCAATGGCATCTCAGAGAGATGGCAAATGGCAAGAACGTTTCCTACTTTAAATTTCAACACCTGAGCACATTGGTGACTTGTAGTCCTTTTAGAACAATCTAAATAATGCAAGTTTATGGATTATGCTTTTCTCTGCACTTCATCTGTAAAGGTGAGTATCTAGAATCGACTTTCTGGGTTGATGGCCTGTCTTGACGTGTACTCCAAAACTTGATCTGTATTTGTAGCACCCTAACACTTCCCAGTTTTCACAAATTATCTGTGGATGATCTTGTCGGGAATGATACCCAATTCTGACGCCCATCCGATGTTCAAAGTGTGCAAGCATGTGTGCGTTTTCATTTGGCAAGTTATATTGGCAGGTGAAACGTCCATTAAACATATGGCGATCGGTATAGCATGTGTAATTTAGCGAACAATCGATAAAGCTGCGAGATTATGTAGAATTAACAAACACAAATATCTATTAGAAGCTAAACGATATGCAAATATTCACCTGGGCAGTGGACAATATTACATCTTGATAGTGGACAATATTACACCAGGACAGTGGACAATATTACACATGGACAGCGAAGTCAGTTCGTTTGTGGCCTCGGTGAAGGGGAGGATTGTGTTTCCACCTGTCTCATATAATCTCCGAAGCTAAGAGAGGTAGCGATATAAAGATTCCAGGGTGGGTGTGCCTACGATAGTTCAGTGTAGTGATTCACAGCAAGGAGAACATTCGCACGGAGCGTGACAAGTTGCCAGGGAGTCCTTCGCTACCTGAAAGCAAACCGAGGAATTGTCTTTGCTTTGCAGGTACACTACCAGTATGAGGCGGCATTAGTGACTGGACGAGCGAAGATAGGAGGCGAACTATGTAGCTCCCCTGTTGCAGGCACAGGATCGAGCACCGTATCGGAAGCAGAAGGGACCGCCACCGCGCGCCCGAGGTAGCCCGTGAATGCACGCACGTTCTAGCGTCCAATGCTCGCGAAAGTACAGGCATTTCATAAATAAGTAACACCCACAGGATTGCGTGTATAGAAAATATACGACCTTCAATAAAAATAAATTTATAAATATTTATACTTTATTTGAGAATAATGTATAATCTTTAACGTTACTTTTTATGTCAACTCAGCACCTCCTGGTATATTGAAGGTCGTATATTTTCTTTACACGCAATGTCTAAAACCCAGGAGCATCTAAGAGTCATTCTTCGTTGTATTAAACCCACAGGATTCTTTGGTCTCGCAGTCTAGCCGTTCAGCTTCCGTCGCATGCGACCTATCAACGCGGCAACCTCCAACGGACTGGCACTGCAGTGTTGGGCCGATGAAGTGCACTGGCCACGCAGTCACCTGTGCCTCGTGTGCCTCGACAGAGGTTCTCGTAGTTACCCATGCTCATTATCTCACCGAGAGAATGAGAAGGGGATCAGCCACTGCTGGCATCTGAATGTAATCGACCGGCGTGATAACCCAAGTTGTCCATTACACATAATGGCATTGGCAGACCTGGATGACAGACAGTCGCCTGCTGTCACTGTTTTGGTTTTGACACTGCTTGGTGCTGCTGATACTTGTGAGCATGTGCCTCCGCGTGGGCTAACAGAACTGGCAACTTGTCCCCAAAATACGCTGGTCGGTGACACCACATGATATTGGTCATGATATAAGGAGAGGGTACAGAGGGAGAGAGAGTGAAGGAGAGAGAGAGAGAGGGAGAGAGAGAGAGAGAGAGAGAGAGAGAGAGAGAGAGGGAGAGAGAGAGAGAGAGAGAGAGAGAGAGAGAGAGAGAGAGAGAGAGAGAGAGAGAGAGAGAGAGAGAGAGAGAGAGAGAGAGAGAGAGAGAGAGAGAGAGAGAGAGAGAGAGAGAGAGAGAGAGAGAGAGAGAGAGAGAGAGAGAGAGAGAGAGAGAGAGAGAGAGAGAGAGAGAGAGAGAGAGAGGAGAGAGAGAGAGAGAGAGAGAGAGAGAGAGAGAGAGAGAGAGAGAGAGAGAGAGAGAGAGAGAGAGAGAGAGAGAGAGAGAGAGAGAGAGAGAGAGAGAGAGAGAGAGAGAGAGAGAGAGAGAGAGAGAGAGAGATTGCCACAGTCAGAGCACAACAGAAGTCGTATATGAACATGGTGGCGGTGCAGAAGTTGCTGTATGGACAGAGTTGGCACAGCCGAAGCCGAGAATCTTGTCCGGAAGAGCCGTCGCATCAAGAGTTGGAAAAGTATGTTGTTCATGGATTCCTGGATTTTGCCATCCCGAACATTATCCTCTCGTTTTCTCATTTGGGGGTTGAATGATGGTGTTCAACAATGAACTACTCAGTGATAAAGTGGTCAAGACTGTCCGACTGGCCACTGCTCTGCACTGCTCCCACTGGTCACTCGTGGCTTAATATCACGTGATCTACATGGACCTTCGGCACAGATACAATGCTATTTTTAACTGCAGAAGCGACGAGGGATGATTTGCTCTCCACTTAGGCTTTTACAGCAGTCCGCTAGGGTTGATGTATCCGTATCTGGTATCCGCTACCGCGACTGCTACTGGTATCCGCTACAGCGACTGCTACTGGTATCCGCTAAAGTATGTTTGAAGGTTAGCTCACGTAGATTAACCTACACCAGTAACCCTTGATGACCTGGCATCATAAGTTTGCAACAAGTTGCAGAATTGACGCAAGCACAAGTTCCGAAGTCCAACTTCAGACGTCCTGGTTTGCGCCGTTTTTCTTCGCTATTGCAAATATTAGCCGGCAAATATTAGCCGCCCCCCCCCCGTCACCACCACCACCCCCACCCCATCCGCCTCAGCGTGATGTAGCAACAAGCGCCTGCCAAACCCGACCATGGACTGACGTCTCACATACATCTGAATCTCTTCGTAGAATGCCAGCTTCTTCATGTTCGTTACGGTGCTGATGCATTGTAAAGCATAAGGCATCATTAATATACTACTTAACGACGGCTGGAGTGGAGGGCTAGTGCTTGGAGTTCTCAACTGCATCAGGTAGGTGGAAACGTAAAGATGCGCTTCGGAGGGCATCGAAAATGGTTAAAATGATTTGTGTAATTGTCGAAGAGGAGAGGTTCTTGAGGTTCTTGACAGAGGTTCTTGACATAATGCAGACGCGGTTCACAGCTGAAATTGATTTGCGGTATGATGGCTGCGGTCAGCCGCGTCGGCTCTGACAAACCGAATTTACGCCGGCAGCGACTCAAATGAAATAATGCCAGATAAATAGAACTATAAATCACCAGGGTTCACCTTCCGACCGCGGCTGGCAATTACAGAGGATGGCAACTAACTTAGGGAACTATCCATTCTCATCACCAGCGTAAAACATCGCAGTCCTGCCAGTCTCAGTGGTGTATTGAGCCTGGACCAGACAGGCCGTGTCAGTTCCATTGCAGCAGAGGATTTTCTCCACAAGTTTTCCATCGATGCTGAAGCTTCCGCTTGTTTTCAGCACATTCAGGTTCGAATGGCATAGGTGAGTTGCTGGTTGTGTAGCTGAGCTACATGCCCAGCTGCTACAGGACAGGATGACGTCACAGGCAGCTGCACTGAAGCTGATGCAGCGGATAAGTGTCTGTAAGTGCTGGTTTGAACTACGAGTAGATGGCGGCTGCACTGCATGCCACTGACTCTGTGTCGTGTGTTGCACAGCCTGATCCTCGTACGGCTCTCCTCTCCTCGCCAAGTGTGACGTCTTAGCCGCGGCTAACCATGTCGTCGCCACCCGTTCGGCTCTCCTCCCCTCGCCAAGTGTGACGTCTTAGCCGCGGCTAACCATGTCGTCGCCACCCGTTCGGCTCTCCTCCCCTCGCCAAGTGTGACGTCTTAGCCGCGGCTAACCATGTCGCCGCCACCCGTTCGGCTCTCCTCCCCTTGCCAAGTGTGACGTCTTAGCCGCGGCTAACCATGTCGCCGCCACCCGTTCGGCTCTCCTCCCCTCGCCAAGTGTGACGTCTTAGCCGCGGCTAACCATGTCGTCGCCACCCGTTCGGCTCTCCTCCCCTTGCCAAGTGTGACGTCTTAGCCGCGGCTAACCATGTCGCCGCCACCCGTTCGGCTCTCCTCCCCTCGCCAAGTGTGACGTCTTAGCCGCGGCTAACCATGTCGCCGCCACCCGTTCGGCTCTCCTCCCCTCGCCAAGTGTGACGTCTTAGCCGCGGCTAACCATGTCGCCGCCACCCGCTCGGCGCCCGTTCCTACAACGACTCTGCGCAGACTGAGGAAGGGAACAGTTTTCGCGCGGCTTAGGTCGAGCGGAAATGATGTCACAGTTACGGCCCACTTCGTGATTTTCAAACCCACTTGAGGGATTCACTAACTCATGGAAAACAAACGACGAAAAGGAAGATGCTTTTAAAAAATGCACAACTGACATGGGCCTCTACAAAATGGTTATCTCGTAGGTGTCAAGTGATTCAGAAAACAAATCGTAGAAAGGAATGAGTGAGTCAGGGAATGCATTTCTGAGGACCATGCAGGACTATTTCTGAGGACTATGCATTATTTTTGTGGATGCCAAACTGAAAGGGTAAAGCTTTCCATAGAGTGTTTTCTCCATAACTGTTTCCAATAATCCATCTGAATACATCATTGTAAAACATCATAACAAATGTTGACATTTATTGGCCATTGTCCTTAGCTTCAATGGGGCTACGAATTCTGGCATTGGTCACATTATGTCTGCCTGCAAAGTGTTTTTGGGGACAAATACAAAAAACAACAATATTGGGCTGTCCTGAATAGTCATGCGTATACGTTCCCCATCTTTAGGGGGCGCCAGCCGAGCGGAGGCAGGTGCTACAGCCGCGTACAGTAGACTACCCGTGCAAGCCAGTCGTAGAGGTTTTGAATTTTTACCCCCCCCGGAGGGAGGGCGTACAGTAGACTACCCGTGCAAGCCAGTCGTAGACCGTTTAAATTTTTACCCCCAGGCGTACAGTAGACTACCCGTGCAAGCCAGTCGTAGATTGCGTACAGTAGACTACCCGTGCAAGCCAGTCGTAGACGCGCTGTCTTGAATGTTTACACCGCCACGCGCACTCGAACATGCATGCAGCTCTGGTGAGTTTCGATGCGATGCTTTCGCCGAATTGCACGGCAAATCGCAAGCAATCGGACGTGCACTATCCCCGTGGGAACAAACTCGAGGGCCCGGAACACCGAGCAGGCGAGGCACAACTCGCCACCGGGGTCGGATGTCAAGCGACGGCTGTGGAGACGGATCCATTGCATGCTGCCCGAGAGCAGAAATAACACAGCACACCCATTGCGCTGAGCACAGACTAAGAGCGCTTAAGAAGACAAAGATTGGGATGAAAAGCCGCAACAATCGCATCTAAAAGAACACGTCTGGCTTTAGTGACGACATTCGAAACCGAAACGTTGGCGACAAAAGGGATGCTACGTCTGCAGAAGCGTGATACAAAAGCGTGCAAAAGCCGTGCCGGAAAAAGCGTGCACCAGCGTGATGATCAGGCCGAGCTAGGCCGAGCCGGTCAGATGTGACACTGTACCGTACACACGGGAGCATACTCGCTCAGGACCAGCCGTTGCCTGTAATTGGCAACACGACGATAAATATATACCTGTGTCTCACCTGTAGCCTGTGACCTGTGAGCGAATTAATGACCCGAATAATCAATGCTTGACACGGCTTGGGATCACCTGGTGCGGCACTGTCGATTGCCATCCGAATCATGTGAGAATCGATGCAGTATTTGCCGAGATATCCAGGTGGCAAACTATGTCCCCATATACGCCGCGGGCGCGCATCGGGGGAGGGGGGATTGATTGATTGATTATTTGGGTTCAAGGGCGCACCGACTGCAGGGTCATTTGGCGCCCAGGGGGGGGGGAGGCAGGGGTCAACTTTAGGGTACTCAGAGTACGATATACTCTAACCACTCCGATGGGGTGTTCGATAGTGCACGATTTGATATACCACGGTTCGATTTGAGATCGCTCCACCGACTTGGGAGGAGGGGAGGGGAGCCGTCTTCCTTCTCGCCTGAGGGCGGTACAGTTGCCAAGGCTGACGGGCGGGCCGGACAGGCTGGGTCAATTCGAGTCGCGTATCTGAGCTTGTTTTAGAGGAGTAGGCACGATCGCAACGCCGCTAGTAGCAAGATCGGTCACGTCTGTGCTCCTCCCTCGCGCGCCATGTGTAACCGAAAGAGACACGAACTGTTGGAAGCAGAAACAATAACTGTTCTTCAGTCCACAAATGAAACCAGGAAGAACATACTAAGCGCACCAAGTACAAGGTAGAACAATTGACAAGTTTCGGTTCTCAGCGGACAGCGCCAGATGCACCAGGTTTGATCCGGCCCGCACGAGTGCCATAGTTCTCTAGCCGTAGATACCGAAGCAACGCGTTTCTTTTATTAAGGATATAGTATTGAGCCTTCTGACCATTGGGAAAAGTGTGTCGCACAAAATGGGAGCTGGATGCATGCGCGTACAATACGATTTAAGTGCTGTCGACGTGTCCACACCTATCAATGAATTCGTACACGAAATAGTAAGGGTGTAAAACTTCCCTCTCCACCTCCTAACCGCTAGCCTCTATATTTATTGCACTATCGGGGGATTACTTCCTCAACAGAGGACCGGCTGCCCACATACCCTCTACCCCCGTATTTCCAAAATTTGGCATAATACCCTGTGCATCTGCCTCTTCCCATCAACTATTCGGGCACCCACTCATCACACGCACAAGCTAATACACTGTCAGTTTCTATGGGTATAATAACAGTTGCCTGTAGGAAACTGTAGGAGGTTGCAGATGTCTGTAAGTAACAACAGGTGACTGAATGTCGAAGCGGATGGTAGAAATGGCTGCAGGTGGCAGGTGGTGGCAGAAGGTGTTGAAATGTGGCAACGGGTGTCTGCAGGCTACAGAGCGCGCTTGTGGGTGGCTCGAGGTGTGGCAGTATGCCGGCTGAAGGTTGCAAGTGGCCTCAAATGTGGCGATGTGTCGGATGAAGCTCCCGAGTGGCCCAAAGTGTGGCAATGTGATGGATGAAGGCTGCGTGTAGCAATGTGTCGGATGAAGGTTGCGAGTGGCCCCAAGTGTGGCGATGTGTCTGATGAAGGTTGCGAGTGGCCGGGGCTTAGACCGACCGTCTTCGCCAAGAGCTCCGAGTAATGTGGTAACATGAATGCATAATGTTATCTCGCGGTGAGTAATTGCGACAGGCGGCTCAGAGCCAGTTTTGGCAGAACGGCGCGTGGCAGGCCTGCATAACGAACGAGACCCGGCAGAACTCAGCTCGTGTGCTGAGATGCCGAGATAAGCGAGCCGAAAACCAAGACGTAATCAGACAGCGTAAGTCTGAAAAGTGGATTCCGGGTAGACATGGAAAATGGTCAGCATTTCGGGACCGAAGCCCGGGACGGGCCGGTCTGCTGATGACGAAATCCGTTTGATGCCCGGTCAAAATGCACCGAAGCCCGACCAAAAGACCGGTTGTGTAATATGTATAATATTGTAGTATTTATCACTTATGTTTTCTGCTCAATTAAGGTCGCATGGGCAATTTGCCGCCCCGGTAGCTCACTTGGCTAGAGCGCTGGCCTGCACTGGTCTCCCCTGTCTTGGCAACACAGGGTTCGAGTCGCTTCACGCGCTCGCATTTAGCCCCCGGCTGGGAAGGTCAGTTGGCAGCTGGCCCGATAAGGCCGGGGAAGAGCTACCGGGTGGCCGTGTCGGTGCATTGACGGCACGTTAAACTTTCGGTCAAAATTCTGCCGTTGAACTGGAATTCATGGATCGGGTGGTGGGGCCAGGGTTCACGCAACAAGCTCTGCTTAGCAATAGAACCCTGGTTCATAAAGTCACCCCAGCAATAACTCCGATTAAATTTTTTTTTTTTAAATTTATTTTTTAAATCACATCTGTTAACCCTACCATTCAAGGTGAGAGTTCTGAAGCCCCCTCCCCTTTCGGGATTGAATTCCATTTTTATCGTGTTCTTATAGAACTCGGAAACTCCGTGATTTTGCATAAAGTTCGCTTGCATGCAATATGTAAAAAACATTTCGGTTGATCAGAGGCGGCGCCAGGCGAAGAGTCTGGAGGACATGACAGGACATTTTTTACAGCTTGATGAGCGCTCAAAGCCAGTCAGATATTTACACGTTATGTTCAATAGTACTAGCTTCTAGCCAGCATCATTGACGGAGATCACATATATGTTGCACATTTTGAGTCACTAAATATGCACATATATGGCAGAGGCGGTTCCAGACTAAAGTTATCGGGATGCTGTGGTGGTTTTCAACATGATAAGGAAGCAAGTCCTTGCTAAACCATTACATCGGTGTTGCTTTCTTGGGAATTTCCATAGTGAAAGAATATAATGAGTTTCGGCATAAGCGAATCAAGGTCAGCTTTCGAGGGGGAGGCTACTAGGCATTGGGCAACAGGAATTGTTCATAGTAATTAGAGAATGTGCAAGCTTGGCTGTCTCTGACGTTTCAGAACGCGTGAAGTTTTGATCAATAGAGGCGGATAGAGGCGGATAGAGGCGGATCCATGGTAATCAAATGAGTTGGCTGCCACATTTTTGTATACCTTTTTGCATGCCTATGACATGTTTTTTGTGTTCATTTGTACAGCAACATTCAGCATATTAGTACTAAAATACTCCTTGCGTGAAACAAATTAACGTGTTTACAAAGCGATTTTCCTTGCTGGCCAATAGTGTTTCCCTGAATTTCGGCTACCCTGGATACACCTATGTTTTAACTTCACTACATTAGCCCACAATTGAAAGCACAATTGATTTGAAGTCGATCAGCACTAATTGGATCAAAATGTGAGACCAGGTCACAGAGCCATTGCAATTCAAATTGGCGCTATCTCTCCCCTTTTCCCTCCTCGATCTGCTCTTGGAAAAAATCTGAATTTTATTTTGTTACAAATATAAGTAGCAATTCACTCTTTCGAACGATTTTTTTAAGCGCGCTGATTGGTTGGCGAGATCTGAAGGGGGCCGAATAAGCCCCCTTAGCAACGGAATTATTTTGCATGGGGTTAAGACACAATAGGGTTAAGAACTTCTTCAGAATTGAAGAAAAAATATAAGGTAAGCCTTCTCCTTTCAAGATCCTGTTTTTGCATGAGCATGTATTCAGCAATCAGCGGATGATGGTTGAAAACAATTATCAACAGAAAGGACACTTTTGAGATGAAGTTAGGGCAGCTTCCTCGATCAAGCTCAGACGGCTTTCAAGAGATATGTGCGCAACTTAAATGCTAACTCGGCGATCATTACCATTATTTTAAACCGCGAAAACATCCTATGCCAACTTGGACGAACTATGGTATCTACATCAATCAGCGAGTCATTGGCACATGCTGAGCCTCACATGGCCTGTCGAGAATGCACAGTGTATGACCAACTTGATCTACATAATTTAAGTTTAGCATATCATAAGTTCTAGCTTAGCATAAGTTTAAGCTAAGCTTAAGATAGGCACTGGTTCTTAGGTTGTGGCTTTACCCAAAGCATCTTCCGTGCATTGCTTGGTGGAATTTCCTAATGCCTCACCTATCGGGATGTTGACCTCTGGCAAGCCCTCGACAGTCACTGGTTGGCCGAAAAAGAGCGCCGACCATTGGAGTCGTCCGGTGACAGTGAAATCTATTTTTGAATGTTTTCCAAGGGTGGATATAATGGTGCATTGTATTATGACTAAGTGGGACCAAAAGGTAGATGAACATGAAGCCTCCACCTTCTGTGCTGGTTTGAGTGGGGACATAATGTAGCAGCCAGATCTGTCAAACTAGATGGATATAACATCCTGTGCATGTGTGCCGAGGATTTTACTTGCAAACAGTTGTTTTAGCGTTTCAACTCTCCCTACTCAGCCGCCACGTGGCTTTGCCATAGGGAGCACTTGGTGTGGCGCGATCTGTTTTGTGGGACTGAGTGGGCTGCGATAGAAGCGCAGTCTCTTTGGAGGGACATGGCACTAGTTCGCAGTGTGGAAGGAATCGTTTCGAAATCACTCATTCTTGTGTGCAGCAACTGCACGGCAAAATATCGGCGTGCAAAGTATCGGCCCGCTTACCATCGACCGCAAAACATCGCACCCAGAACGTCGCCATGCTAAATATGGACAGAATAAATATCGCCCTCATAAAATATCAACAGCGCAAGATATCGACACGCAAGATATGAACTCGAAATCCAGCCCTCGACAAACTATGGAATAATCAAACAGAAAACATTGACCCCGAAAATGTCGACTCGAGCACAGGAATAACCCACAGGGCGAGTCATGTGCTGACTTCATTAATCGCCCTGTGGGCGATTTATGTCTGTTTCTAGCATTCTAATTTACTGTACAAGCACTATGCAGACATGGTTCATTTATCTTGCACATTGTTGCATCATCTATGAGCATAGATAATGCGATTTCATACAGGTACGTGCTATTGTGCTGACAGCGACAGTATTGTCACTGTCACCACAATGGCTCATGCATGCTATCGCCCACGAAACAGTCTAATTGACGTGTTAACCCGTACACATCGAAGTGTTGCGGCAGTTTACTTTCATATTCAACATGTAGGTTGATGTATATATTATTTTGCACTATTGAATATAAACTAGAGGCGTAGACATGGCATTGCGAAATTTTGGACAGCAGTAATTTTGGTCTTGAATAACTAGGTAAATTAAAAATAAATGGATTAAAGTAAAAACATTAATATTGCATAATATTAAATACCGAAATGCAACTCTCAGACTAGGAGACAACATACAAACACATTTTCACTACTCGAATGGAGATACATTAACGTGTTGGTTTGTCCTGTTTAGCTAACTTGGTTCGCGTGGCCAAGCTTAATGCCATTGGTTGAAGTCAAATTTTGACGGCAACACTTCAATTGACGACATTTTTGCAAACCACTTAATTAGCCAGATGCAGTTTGGCGGATGCAATCAACTTAGAGTGTGTGCATTGACTTAAGGCACTTGCTTGCTATGCTGAATTATGGTGTGCTGCTTTGTTGATTAAAGAAGTACTAAAATGCACCAGGTTTCACTTGACTTGGTGGCCAGCTGGCTGTACTGCAAAGCATGTCGGAATGTTAATAAGCCAACAATGAACACGTTTCATTATGCGGTATGCTAAAGTGACGTGAAACATCAAGGCAATTCAGTGAGCGCAGCAGAATAGCCGCTGCACCAGTAGTGTGCGGAGTTGAAACGGTCGTAACGAAAAAAACTGACAGCTCAATCACATTTGTTGTCAGCTGTACGCTAGCGAGCCAGGATTCATGTACGGTGTCTGGAGCGGACCAACTATTGTGCGAGCACTGGGTGGTGAGGGATTCTTCACTTGCAGCGTTAACCGTTGCGAGTGGTGGAATCGGCAGAGCAGTTTCGGCAGCCAAAGTTGTTCCCATGGGACGCATGACTTAACAATTTAGTTGTCCAGTTATGGCTCTACGGTATACAACCATGATCGTCGTTTCGTTACTGAGATCAACTGGTCGGCTTGAACACGCCCTTCCACTACTCCATTTTCCTGCCCGTTCCATTTTCCCGTTCCGGATCCCTTACCATGTCACCTTCACGGGGCGTTTCCCCTCCCCATATCTTGTCCGACCCTCGGTTTACATTCCTGCTGCCCTTCGCCCGGTTCCCATATCCGGACCCCTTCTCTGGGCCGCCTGTCCCGGTCTCCTTCCCTAATCCATTCCCCAGTCTCCGTCCCTGTCCTTTTCTCAGGTCATCTTCCCCGGTCCCCTTTCTCGTTCCTCTTTCCCGGTCCCCTTCCCCGGCCTTCGCTGGTCCTGTTCCCCGGTCCCCTTCCCCGGTCACTTCATCGGTCCCTTTCACCGGTCCCTTCATCGGTTCCACATACCCGGTCCACTTCCTCCGTCGCCTTACCCAGTTCCTTCTAGCAATCATTCCGAAACTCACAATAGCACAAGTGTACGTTCCTGTATAGAGAGTACCCTTTATTCACGTATACAATCATTCCCACTGCAGTCTCGCTCGCGCATCAGCACGTGCGCCAATGGACTTTTTAACCGATGAAGCTGGCTGAAGCAAGGCGATAGATGTTGACTGACAGACAGTTCGAAAGTAATGTTGGATGTCCTGTAACGATATTAGTTTTTTTTTAACATTAAGGTGAAAATATTTATTTCTTACAACGCCCGACGTTTCAGTGTCTAATAAAAAGTATTTTCACCTTAATGTTTTAAAAAAACTAATACCGTTAAAGGCCATCCTACAAAGCGATAGATATTGTAGCCGCCCGAGACATCCGAAAATGACATTTTGTAATGGTTCGGGGCATTCTTGATTGTCGACCGGGTGCTTTTGATGGACAAGATCTAGAGGTACCGCAGGCATGACAACCGTTGGGGTTATGAGTGCATGCCACATTCTATCCGAAATTGGCGTCTGACAGGGACGTGAATGGGGAGAGAGCAGAGCCCGATTTGCGTGTCACGGGCCGCACCACTCCCGCTACAACGGCCAACCCTCAGCACATGCCTGGTGCCGATGTAACGACCAACCCCCTAGTACATGACAGGTAAAGATGGAACGGCCGACCCCAGTACATGACAGGTGAAGATGGAACGGCCGACCCCCAGTACATGACAGGTGAAGATGGAACGGCCGACCCCCAGTACATGACAGGTAAAGATGGAACGGCCGACCCCAGTACATGACAGGTGAAGATGGAACGGCCGACCCCCAGTACATGGCTGGTGCCGATGTAACGACCAACCCCCTAGTACATGCCAGGTGAAGATGTAACGACCAACCCCAGTACATGACAGGTGAAGATGGAACGGCCGACCCCAGTACATGGCTGGTGCCGATGTAACGACCAACCCCTAGTACATGACAGGTAAAGATGGAACGGCCGACCCGCAGTGCATGACAGGTAAAGATGGAACGGCCGACCCGCAGTGCATGGCAGGTGAAGATGGAACGGCCGACCGCCAGTGCATGGCAGGTGAAGATGGAACGGCCGACCCCAGTGCATGGCAGGTGAAGATAGAACGGCCGACCCGCAGTGCATGACAGGTAAAGATGGAACGGCCGACCCGCAGTGCATGACAGGTAAAGATGGAACGGCCGACCCGCAGTGCATGGCAGGTGAAGATGGAACGGCCGACCCCCAGTGCATGGCAGGTGAAGATGGAACGGCCGACCCCCAGTGCATGGCAGGTGAAGATGGAACGGCCGACCCCAGTGCATGGCAGGTGAAGATAGAACGGCCGACCCGCAGTGCATGACAGGTAAAGATGGAACGGCCGACCCGCAGTGCATGACAGGTAAAGATGGAACGGCCGACCCGCAGTGCATGGCAGGTGAAGATGGAACGGCCGACCACCAGTGCATGGCAGGTGAAGATGGAACGGCCGACCCCCAGTGCATGGCAGGTGAAGATAGAACGGCCGACCCGCAGTGCATGACAGGTAAAGATGGAACGGCCGACCCGCAGTGCATGACAGGTAAAGATGGAACGGCCGACCCGCAGTGCATGACAGGTAAAGATGGAACGGCCGACCCGCAGTGCATGGCAGGTGAAGATGGAACGGCCGACCCCCAGTGCATGGCAGGTGAAGATAGAACGGCCGACCCCCAGTGCATGGCAGGTGAAGATGGAACGGCCGACCCCAGTGCATGGCAGGTGAAGATGGAACGGCCGACCCCCAGTGCATGGCAGGTGAAGATGGAACGGCCGACCCCCAGTGCATGGCAGGTGAAGATAGAACGGCCGACCCGCAGTGCATGACAGGTAAAGATGGAACGGCCGACCCGCAGTGCATGACAGGTAAAGATGGAACGGCCGACCCGCAGTGCATGGCAGGTGAAGATGGAACGGCCGACCCCAGTGCATGGCAGGTGAAGATGGAACGGCCGACCCCCAGTGCATGGCAGGTGAAGATGGAACGGCCGACCCCCGGTACATGACAGGTGAAGATGGAACGGCCGACCCACAGTACATGACAGGTGAAGATGGAACGGCCGACCCCCGGTACATGACAGGTGAAGATGGAACGGCCGACCCCCAGTGCATGGCAGGTGAAGATGGAACGGCCGACCCCCGGTACATGACAGGTGAAGATGGAACGGCCGACCCCCAGTGCATGGCAGGTGAAGATGGAACGGCCGACCCCCGGTACATGACAGGTAAAGATGGAACGGCCGACCCCAGTACATGACAGGTGAAGATGGAACGGCCGACCCCCAGTACATGGCTGGTGCCGATGTAACGACCAACCCCTAGTACATGCCAGGTGAAGATGTAACGACCAACCCCCAGTACATGACAGGTGAAGATGGAACGGCCGACCCCCAGTACATGGCTGGTGCCGATGTAACGACCAACCCCTAGTACATGACAGGTAAAGATGGAACGGCCGACCCGCAGTGCATGACAGGTAAAGATGGAACGGCCGACCCGCAGTGCATGGCAGGTGAAGATGGAACGGCCGACCGCCAGTGCATGGCAGGTGAAGATGGAACGGCCAACCCCCAGTGCATGGCAGGTGAAGATGGAACGGCCGACCCCCAGTACATGACAGGTGAAGATGGAACGGCCGACCCGCAGTGCATGGCAGGTGAAGATGGAACGGCCGACCCCCAGTGCATGGCAGGTGAAGATGGAACGGTCGACCCCCGGTACATGACAGGTGAAGATGGAACGGCCGACCCCCAGTGCATGGCAGGTGAAGATGGAACGGCCGACCCCCAGTGCATGGCAGGTGAAGATGGAACGGCCGACCCCCAGTGCATGGCAGGTGAAGATAGAACGGCCGACCCCGGTACATGACAGGTGAAGATGGAACGGCCGACCCACAGTACATGACAGGTGAAGATGGAACGGCCGACCCCCGGTACATGACAGGTGAAGATGGAACGGCCGACCCCCAGTGCATGGCAGGTGAAGATGGAACGGCCGACCCCCGGTACATGACAGGTGAAGATGGAACGGCCGACCCCCAGTGCATGGCAGGTGAAGATGGAACGGCCGACCCCCGGTACATGACAGGTGAAGATGGAACGGCCGACCCCCAGTACATGACAGGTGAAGATGGAACGGCCGACCCCCAGTACATGACAGGTGAAGATGGAACGGCCGACCCCCAGTACATGACAGGTGAAGATGGAACGGCCGACCCCCAGTGCATGGCAGGTGAAGATGGAACGGCCGACCCCCGGTACATGACAGGTGAAGATGGAACGGCCGACCCCCAGTGCATGGCAGGTGAAGATGGAACGGCCGACCCCCGGCACATGACAGGTGAAGATGGAACGGTCGACCCCCGGTACATGACAGGTGAAGATGGAACGGCCGACCCCCAGTGCATGGCAGGTGAAGATGGAACGGCCGACCCCCGGTACATGACAGGTGAAGATGGAACGGCCGACCCCCGGTACATGACAGGTGAAGATGGAACGGCCGACCCCCAGTGCATGACAGGTGAAGATGGAACGGCCGACCCCCGGCACATGACAGGTGAAGATGGAACGGTCGACCCCCGGTACATGACAGGTGAAGATGGAACGGCCGACCCCCAGTGCATGGCAGGTGAAGATGGAACGGCCGACCCCCGGTACATGACAGGTGAAGATGGAACGGCCGACCCCCAGTGCATGGCAGGTGAAGATGGAACGGCCGACCCCCAGTGCATGGCAGGTGAAGATGGAACGGCCGACCCCCGGTACATGACAGGTGAAGATGGAACGGCCGACCCCCAGTACATGACAGGTGAAGATGGAACGGCCGACCCCCAGTACATGACAGGTGAAAATGGAGCGGCCGACCCCAGTACATGACAAGTGAAGATGGAACGACCGACCCCCAGTACATGACAGGTGAAGATGGAACGGCCGACCCCCAGTGCATGACAGGTGCCGATGTAACGACCAACCCCCAGTACATGACAGGTGAAAATGGAGCGGCCGACCCCAGTAAATGACATGTGAAGATGGAACGACCGACCCCCCAGTACATGACATGTGCCGATCGTCAATGGGAAAAGTGTGGCCGATACATAGAAAAGAGCAATGCAAGTATCGGCATTCCCACGGTTCTTCTAGATGCGGTTGGGCAAACAGGCCCGCAACAGCTGATTGCGGTTGTAGGCGATTCTCCCGTCGTGAAAACCCGTTGACTTAACATGGGCAGAAACCATAGTTTGTAGAGGGCCTGTGGTACACGAATACTAACGGTAAATTGGAGTAAATTTGTATTGATCCTGGTTCCAAATTGATTCGTCTATTTATTAGCAATTTTTTCATAGTTTTAGTCCATGTATTTGTATTCTTCAGAAGCGTTTAAAACTCATTACTTCAAAAGTATCATAGATGGCGTTTCTGCTACGAGTGTGTGGCGCAGCTCCGTTTGATGTATGGATATAGGCGTTCATGTCGTTTCGGCTCAGGGCCTTTAAAAGGTATAGGCCATGTCCACCTAACTTTGTTGTACCTTTGTTGTAGTAATGGTCTTAGCGAAGTGACATAATTCGTGCGATGTTGTTGTAATCTACACCCGCTACAGAAATAGCATATATTAATGATGTATTGCTTTAACATTATTATAGGACGTAAAGCCTATCCTTGCTTGCTTGTATTGTTGCAGTTCCACTTGCACAACAACTGGCAGGAATTGCACCGCTCTTGGTTTGTCTGCAATAGGTTACTTACTTGATAACCTTCAGCCAATTTCTTTTCTTAGGATAGTGATAGCAGCAGGGAGAAAGTGCTAGTCGTGGGAGATTCTCGTGTGCGGCATTTAGATAGGGTATTCTGTAAAGGTCGGAGAGGTAGGAGGTGCATCACCAGGCCAGGTGCCGAGGTTAGAGACCTGGTCTCAGTGGTAGCACAGGCCACCAGTGAAAACCAGTTTAGTACAGTTATAGTGCAGGTAGGAATGAACAACATAGGTCCTGCTAGGAGTAAGGAGCTGCTGCAGGACTACAGGGCCCTTCTGGCCACCCTGAAGCAAAGCAATAGCAGAGTTATTGTGACAGCTATTCTGCCTAGGGCTGGAGTCTCCCCTGAGTGGAGCTCTAGGGCACTGGCAGCGAATGCCAGGGTAGGTAGGCTCTGCAATGAGTTAGGTTTGACCTTTGTGGACAAGTGGTGCAGGTTGTATGGCTCATCTGACCTCTATCAGAGGGATGGCCTACACTTCTCCGAGAAGGAGGTGCAAGTGTTAGGCAAAGTATATGAACATGTCCTTCATGGAAACTAGATAATGAGGTGGGGAGGGAAGAATTGGCGTTGCCATCTCAGGGATATGCCAATAGTGACAGCATAGGCAATAGAACCTCACAGTCAGCAAATAGGGGTAGCAGTAGATCAAGGGGGCAGAGTGGTAGCTCATCCAGAGATGATAGAGCTACTCAACATGAAAAAGCCAAAGAGGGTTATGGAACTTTTGTTAAGTGTATGATGCTTAATGCTCAGAGCATTCGATCCAAATTTGATGAGTTCAAGTTATGTTATGTTGCTGAGGAAAAACCAGATTTTGTTTGCATCACTGAGGCATGGGTCAGTGAGGGATATTTTGGGGATAACTTACAGGACTATGAGATCCAGGGATACCATATGTTTTCATGCAATAGGGGTCCAGCAGTGAAAGGGGGTGGTGTAGTGCTCTTTGTGAATAGCTTATACAGTTCTAAAAAAATAGCAGATGGGGTAAAAAATGTGTCTGTGGAGTCCATTTGGCTTGATGTTGCTGTGGAAAAAAGGCAACAGCAATAAACTGAGGATAGGAGCTTTGTATCGATCGGGAACCTTGCCACATTCTCAGCAACTGGAGCTCGATAAGGTGATTTGCGAGGAAATCAGTAGAAACTTTCAGAGGAAATTCCTTATTCTTGGTGACTTTAATCTAAAAGGATATGAAAATATTGGTGTTGGCTCCCCATCATGTAAACTGTTTAGGAAATGCCTTGAAGAGGACTTGTTCTTACACCAGTTTGTAACGGAACCAACCAGACAGGGCTCATTCTTGGACCTTGTCTTCTCAGATTTAAGTGATTTAGTTCAAGACTTGACTGTAGGAGAAACTCTGGGAAGAAGTGACCATAACATTGTGCGATTTAAGGTACAAATAGCGGGGACAATCAAGGATAATTTGGCAAAGATTCCAAATTTTAACAGGGCAGACTTTGACTGGCAGACTGACTTTCATGGCTTTAAGTGCCATGAAATGGGAAGAAGATTTTTTGTATTTAAATGCCTGTGAAATGTAAGAAAAATTAAAATCTTACTTGAGGGAAATTCAGATTAGGCATGTCCCCAAAAGCAAAGGCGCAAAAGAAGGGTAGGAAAGCCATCGTGGCTTACACCAGATTTGATGAGATCAATTAAGGCTAAGAAAGATGCATTTATAGTTTTTAAGGAAGCTTCAAATATCGAAAATCTAAGGTCATATCAAAAAGCTAGAGATGCTGTGAAGCAGAAAACCAGAGCAGCAAGGCGAGCAAAATAATTGGATTTAGCTAGGAATTGTAATGGGGACAGTAAAAAGTTCGTTAGTTTCTACAAGCTAAGTAAAGTTTCAAGCACAATTGGTCCACTGAAAGTAAATGGGACTATATTAAGTGAGGATGGTGAGATGGTTGAGGAGCTGAGCAAGCAGTTTAAATCAGTGTTTACAGTGGAGGATGTGACAAATCCAACCGTGAACCGTGAATTCTATCCAACCGTGAACCAACTGCCAACCGTGAACCACAGTTCAGTGACAGGTGATCAGATACACGATATTGATTTCATTGATAGTGATGTTGTTTTAAATATATCAGAAAAATAAAGCCAAACAAGGCAGCAGGACCTGATGGAATTTATGCTAGGGTATTGCGGGAAGCTGAAAAGGAACTGGCAATTCCACTTAGTATCATATTTTGTAGATCAGTTTCACAAAATGAAATTCCAACAGATTGGGAAAGGGAAAATCTAGTTCCTATTTTCAAGAAAGGAGAAAGAGGGAAAGTTGAAAATTATAGGCCAGTAAGCCTCACATCCCTAGTCTGCAAGGTACTCAAATCAATTATCAAGGATAGAATGGTTAGTTTTCTGGAAGGAAACAGATTGATTCAAGATACTCAACATGGGTTTAGAAAAGGGAGATCATGTCTCACAAATCTCTTGGACTTTTTTAATTTTGCCACAGAACAATTTGATCATAGAAATCAGGTTGATGTAACATATCTTGACTTTAGTAAGGCCTTTGACAAGGTATCCCATAAACGGTTAATGATGCAGCTTCAGGTCCATGGCATTGCAGGTAGCATCCTAAAATGGATAGAGTTGTGGCTTTCAGATAGACAGCAGAGAGTAATACTAAATGGTACAAAGTCATCATGGCAAAATGTTCTTAGTGGAGTCCCTCAGGGGTCGGTACTGGGGCCACTATTGTTCATTATATTTGTGAATAGCATTGAATGTGGCATAAGCAGTAAGGTTTTGAAATTTGCGGATGATTTGAAGATCTTTAGGGCAATAACAGGGCACAATGAGCAGGTTTTGCTGCAGAACGACTTAGACGAGCTTGTGAAGTGGTCCGACAAATGGCAAATGAAGTTTAATTTGGATAAGTGCAAAATCATGCATGTAGGTAGGCAGAATATGAAGGTGCCATACTTCATGGGTGGCGAAGTATTATCTGTGACTCAGCAGGAGAAGAACTTAGGTGTTATTTTGAACACAAAATTGGGGGCATCAGAACAGACCAAAGAATCCAGTAAAAAGGCACTAAGAATGCTTGGGGCAATACAGAGGAATGTGTCATACAAAAGTGATGAGGTCATCAGGAAGCTTTATTGTGCATATGTCAGGCCACATTTAGAATACTGTGTCCAAGCTTGGTCCCCTAGTTATGAGAAAGATTGTTGGCTTTTAGAGAGAGTACAAAAGAGGGCAACAAAAATGGTTAATGGTATAGGCAACCTGGCATATGAGGAAAGATTGAAGAAATTGAATATGTTTTCACTTAGATATGGAAGGCTGAGAGGAGATCTCATCGAGGTTTTTAAATTTGTTCATCGTCAGGAACAGGGATATCTCAGGGAAATATTTGAAGTTGACAGAAATGATGCAATTAGAGGTCATCAATTCAAAATTAAAGTTAATCACAGCAGGACAAGGTTAAGACAGTCTTTCTTCACCAACAGGGTAGTCGAACACTGGAACCAGTTGCCAGGAACCATTGTCAGTAGCAACACACTGAACATCTTTAAAAACGGCATAGACAATCATTATAAGAATAGGGAGCTCGTTTTTCTGTATTCCAGGGAGGGCTGATATACATATTTGGTGGGCAACTGGTTCAGTGTCCAAAAGTGCAACCAAGAAGGGCCCTTGTGGCTCATAGTTGCACTGATCTTTTATGTCTTTATGTCTTTATGTCTTTTCGTCTTTGCATCCCTAGGGAACGTGAAATAATGGTATTTGCTGGGCTTGTGCTGGTGACTGCACCGGGGTACAAAACAATGAGGCATCAGGCATAAGATCAATAAATAACGAATAAATAATCTACATAATAATAAGAAGCATACGGAAATATTACGCTTCTCGGTACATGTACAAAAGTTACAAACGGCCAACAGTACTGCGAACGCCGTAAGAAAAGTAGTAATGCCATAGCTAAACGCATATGCTCCAGATTCTGGTACGAAAAACGCCATTTATGTTTTTTACATGAAAAATGAGCTGTAAGTGTTCTTGAGAATAAAACTGGGTGATTAGGGAATTTAAATAAATAGCCAGAAGATACAGCAATCAATTTTGAATCAAGACCAATAAAAGCATGTTGAACTTCATCATTAGTGTTTATGTACTGGACCATCTACAAAGGGACATTTTCTCGCCCATGCTAAGTCAATGGGTTTTCACGGCGGCGGACTCGGCTGCAACCGCAATCAGCTGTTGCTAACCTGGTTGCCCCCCTCCCCCTGGGCATTCCCACATTTTCGACAGTTTTCCAGCGCCAGACGCAATCGTGAAAACGACGAAAAAGACCGTTTCTTGTTTACACCCCCCTCCTGGGTGGGTGCACTTGCCACGTGCAGCACAATGGTTTGTACTGTTAAGCTTTGCCATGGTCTTTGTTACAAGGAGTATCCGTCCAGTTTGTGTGTGGTTTTTTATCATATTTTTAGCAAATTATCGAATTTAAATAACTGAAGAAGTGCTAAGCAAGTGCATAAATGAAGCTTGTCTTCATAACTAAGTTCTGAATACAATGTAGAGGAGCAATGCGAGATGAGGTGCCGGATAGCTTCGTTTTTGTACCCGCATATATAATTTGAGCTTTGGACTCCCTGTGCTACCAGATATTGATTAATGTTTAAATAAAGATAATAATTTAGATTGCTTACTCCCACCCTTAAACTGGTGCACAAGATTAAGGGTGGGAGTAAACAATCTAAATGTACATGCAAATGTGCACTCCATTTGCATTCAACCTTCAACCCCTTGTATCTGCGCTAATTATGTGGTGCATCGTGATTCTATCTTCTAGAGGCAGTTCGCTTTTTTCTGTTCGATCATTTCCATCCATGGGTCTCCGTGACGTTCTTCCCTGCCAGATAATCTTGCGATGCATTTTCATACTGCTATGCAATGAATTCAGCTTCGGACCTTTCCTTCTGAATGCGTTTGGCTCCTATGTGTCCGGACGTGTCGAACCCTGTCACGACCGATCGGACTCATCGAGTCCAGTCATGAATGCTCCGAGCAGAAGCCGTCCTGACATCGGCATTTGACGCCTCGATTCTCGGCTATGGCCGGGGATGTTATGCCAAGTCAGTTTCCGTTCTCACGGGCAACGACGGCCGGTCGGCAGCTGCTGTGTCATTGCGCCGTGTCCCCATTATGACACCCATGTCAGTGTGGCCGAGCGGTGTGCGCGACAAACCCTGGTCAGGTATTCATAGCAGGGTATCGGAGGAGGGCCAGACGTGGCTGAGCAGCAGAGGAGCAACAGAGGAGCAGCAGAGGAGCAGCAGAGGAGCAGCAGAGGAGCAGCAGAGGTGAGCGGACCGTCTGATTGGACGGTGGACGGTCGAAGTGCCGAGAGGACTTCTGGGTCTGTAGACGTTAACGGAGCTATCAGGGCGCGAACTGTTTTAAAGACACGTGTCGGTGTCTGCCCGCTGCTCTCTGTTGCACTTGCTGCACCTGTTGCACGCCAAGCTGTTGCCGTTTGGTTAACTATCAGCCCGAGCAATGCAAGAGCAAGTAACGGATATTGGGTTTGCGAACCATTTGTCGCGGAGCTAGGAAAACCCTAGGCTATCACTGCCAGGCAAACCGAACTTGTCGACAACTGTACCAGTGATTCCAGACAAACTTAAGTCACAGCTTAAAGCGACTGCCGCACCTGCCGTCTGCCGCAAGAGAAGGCGGGCAAGTCCGACGATCAGGCACCAGCATCTGGCGACCCACAGCAGTGGTCGAACAAAACTCGCCGAACGATCACCACGTCTAGTGACCTCATCCAGGGTCACTGCAACTGTCAATGTGACACTGCTAGTCTTCTACCGGCTTGTCAACACCTCACATATAAATTGTGACCCCAATTCCCCATTCCCAAAACCCGTTCCAAATTTAACCACCAATAGGGCTGCATCGTAAGATCGTACAATATTGATGCTGGCTGTGTGCGTTAATCGATGAGTAGACGCTGCAACGGAATTGAAATGTGTGATTTCTCCGTAAAATTAGTGAAGGATAACTTATCCCTGCAACTTAAGTTGAAAATTGAACATGACTGAATTTTCAATCGTCAGCTGTTACAAAGCATCTGGCTCTAATGCATGGACTTCACACCATATGCGGTCAGTCCTTGATCTAGCCGTGGATTTAGCGCCGCCTTCGGCTGTTCAAATTTTACGCTCATAATTTTATTCTGCCACACTGCTCAGATCGGCACTGATGTTGACGTCGAGGTGCTCAGCCGACGTAATTATCAGTATGAAATGCAAGCCCAGGATAAGTTGCAGTATCATGTACTTGGTCATCGCCTGTCCAGATTGGCCTGGTATTCTTGATATTCAGCTTCAGACCGGACATATTCTGAAAGCACTCCAGACAATTAATGGCCTCTTTAACACTGTCTCGTTTTCCATCAGTCACTAGGATGGTATCATCAGCGTTGGCCAAATTGTAAATCTACATTGTCAAACCTCTCCCTTGTGTGCTTCTGCATTGGCCGATTTTTATCAGACATGGGCTCTATGCATATGAGGAACAAATAGCCGCTAAATGGAGAGCCTCACCGCAAATCTCGCCCAAGCTGGTAGGCTTGCGATAATAGCCCATTAAACTGTATCTGGGCGGTAGCGGATGTAGGGCCTTGCGCAAAGAAGTGTGCAAGGTGGGACCAGAACCAAATTGTTCAAGTTTATATTTTAAATAGCGCCAATCACAGTGTGATACGATACTTCCCAGCCACACAAAGCAGTAGATCCTTCGTTCAAAAATGTGTGGCATGCTTATGATTTGCATGACAAGTTTGATGACGTGCAACGCTTTGCCTGGCACGATTATAAACCGGAAAACAGCGTCAAATAACCTTACGCTCATATTACAACGAAAAATAAAACCGAATTAACATTAGATAATGTCGGCCAGGGGCCTTCCTGAACAGTAACCATTGTATTTCAGCAGCCAAAACACGCCAAGTGTACCTCGTGACTCAGCTCAGTGATCCGATCACTGGGATTACTTTACCCAATTTCACTAAACTTTACTCAATTTTACTCAACTGTACTCAATTTGACGGAGCTTATGAAGAGTATCCGTTACTTCAGACACTTATCAGTGAGGCAGGAACGATGGGATTTTCAAGACTGCGCATTTCTCGCCATCGGATCGAATGCATCAAGGAGCCGTTCTCTGTGCTGTACGAGGCTCTCCCGAATGGAAGCTGCTTTGATAATGCCCTGGCCGTGCCAGACGACAGATTTTGCAGTCAGATGTTAACCCTCGCCAGTATTCGGCATTTTACCACCTTCGGTCGTATACGGGGGGGGTGGACCGACCCCCCCTGGCGATTCGAAACCGTGCATGTTACGAAAACGAACCAAAGACCAAAGTTATAGATCTGGCCGAGATCTCGCGATTGGAATTCAGTATGACCTTCTAAGGTCAATGGTTGACCTTCCAGGTCAGGTCAAATGTCTAAAATGGATTTTTTACAATAAAATTTTTAATTTTTAATTGTTAAAAAATGAAAAAATTTTAAACAAAAATAAAATTGACAATTTTTGGCAAAGACAATATCTTGCAAGATATTGGCTCGACTGGATAGCATATTTCTTTCCATCATATTGTATATTTTGTAAAAACCTGAAAACGTTATAGTTTGATGGGTTTCTCGGTCCAAGGCATGTTTAGGTTCGATAATGGCGTATTTGTTGAACACTGGTCAGATGTGTTCCACTTTATGACCTCATAACTCCGTGACCTGACATGACCTCCCAAAAAATTATACCAAAAGTCGTCAAAGGTTGCCCCAGAAGGTACTGAAAAACCTCAGCGCGATCCGTTCATCGGTTTGGAAGGAATAAACAAAACACCTTAGGGGGTTGCACCCCCCCCCCCCCCCTATACGGGCGAGGGTTAACCGATCCCGAAATACTATACTCTAAGATAAATACGTACACTACGATTGCAAAACACATAATACCAGTCGATGTAGGCAACAATGTCATGTTTAGGTGCGATAATCACGTATTTGTTGAAAACTGGTCGGAGGTGCTCCCCTTTATGACCTCATAACTCCGTGACCTGACATGACCTCCCAAAAAAATTATACCAAAAGTCGTCAAAGGTTGCCCCAGAAGGTACTGAAAAACCTCAGCGCGATCCGTTCATCGGTTTGGAAGGAATAAACAAAACACCTTAGGGGGTTGCACCCCTCCCCTATACGGGCGAGGATTAACCGATTCCGAAATACTATACTCTAAGATAAATACGTACACTACGATTGCAAAACACATAATACCAGTCGATGTAGGCAAAAATGTCATGTTTAGGTGCGATAATCACGTATTTGTTGAAAACTGGTCGGAGGTGCTCCCCTTTATGACCTCATAACTCCGTGACCTGACATGACCTCCCAAACAAAGTTCACCAAAAGTCGTCAAAATGTTGCCCCAGAGGGTGCTGAAAATCTCAGAGCGATCCGTTCCTCGGTTTGGAAGGAATACACAAAAAACCTTAGGGGGGTTGCACCCCCCCTATACGGGCGAGGGTTAATCGTGCAACATACTGATTCCCAGCTGCGTAGCAAAGATAGATTCAATGACGATGATCTGGAAGGCGTGGAATAGTTTTCAAGCGATGTTGCCAATTGCTTGGTAGTGCTCCGAGGCATCGATCAGTCCGGGAAGGAAGTGGAGGACCGCATAATAATGCAGGCGGTTGTCGCATAACTTCCAATGGATAACCAGAACACCTGGAGCATATGCGGTAGGAGTGAAGCGGAAGCTAGTGCAATCACGCGTGACACGTTCGTGGCATTTCCTAGTGATCACGCAAAGGACAAGCGTTTCTCCAGCGTCCTGGCCAGCACACAGATGGCACCTGGACACAACCGCAGTCTCAGACGCGCACCAGCCAATCGGGTGCGAGGAAATCAGGCCACAGGATCTGCAAACGAGCCTGGCTTTGCTTGCATTGTGAGCACCCACACTTTGTGCGGAGACGTTCCGCCCTCTGTGCGTCTCGGTGGGCAAACGATACGAGTGGCGGCAATCCGGTCAAGCAATGACCGTGTTCGACCCGCTTGGTTACCTACGCGGCTGGCTTCTGCCAGCGAGGCTTTTGCTGCAGGCGCTGGGAATAGAAACGTAGACTGGGATGACGCTGTGCCTGAGGCCGTCAGAAGCTCATGGAAAGCGTTATCAAAGAAGCATCGAAAATCGACACGGTACGCCTACACCAGCATGCAATTACAAACGAAGCAGGGATCAAAGAGATTGAGCTGCATGTGTTCTGAGCGAAGGGCTACTGTGCAGTGTCGTACCTCATGTGCACGGTGTTGAATGGAGTAGCAATGGGCTTCATGATACAATGAAGCTGCATAGCCAGAGTCAATGTAGCTCCCGTGCAGCTTTTCAGTATACCCTGGAGGACCGACAAGTGAGGACCGACTGTGAGGACCGACTGTGAGGACCGACTGTGAGGACCGACTGTGGGGACCGACTGTGAGGACCGACAAGTTAGGGCCGAACGTGAGGGCTGCCCGTGAGGGCCGACCGCGAGAACCGACCGTGAGGACAGACCGTGAGGACGTTGTGCGTGAGGACCGTTTGCACGATAAGGATAAGATGATGGTTAAATATTTTTCGCTTTCGCCAGCGCGGATAATTTATGATTGAAGAGTTTTGGCACGCTGAACTGCTTTTAATTAAGCAAACGCAGAAAGGTGGATTCTCTGAGGGACTAGATAAGCTGATAAATGGCTTCACTATTTATACGCACAGCGTAGCCCATGGTCCCTCGCTTGTCCTCCGTGAGGAACTGATGGTCGTGGATTCAAGAATTTGCCGCTCTCCTCAGGTCAGCATCAACTGAAAGCATCCGCCCATTCTGCCTAAAATCACCCTTCATCTTCATAACAAGATAGCCCACCCAGCGCATAATGCACCACTCGTTGAGATCCGACAGCGTTTATGTGTGCCGCAAGTCGCGAGAACACCGTGGAAATTAATTGCAGTCTGCCGGCCGTGCCGCCTCAAGAAAACCAAGCCATTCGCCGTGCAAATTTCCCAACTGCCTCTTCCAGAGTTAACCGTGCAGAGGGCGCCTTCTCGTCAACCGGCGCGGACTTCTGTTGACCCATTATGGTGCTGAAAGGCAGGAACCCGGCGCAGACATGGCGCGTCGTGTCCACGTGCATGTGGCCACACATGCAGTACATTTTGTACTGGCTGACAAGGGTAGACATGAGCTATGCTCTGTTATCTCTCTCCCGCTTCCAAGGTGGACGTGGACATGTCACGAGCTCTAATCAGATAATGGCAGCAATTTCACTGCTCCCAGCCGAGAGCTGTGACTTCTACTTGATTATCTTCATCAGGACGCGATCGGCGGCAGGTTAACGACAAGCGGTGCAGTGGCGTGTTAGCACTCCGAGTGACCCTGACGCCGGTGGCGAATGGGACCGCAATCTTCGGACTGCAAAGGAGATCCAATGGCATGTCCTAAAGGACCGTGTGCCAGAGTACAATGTACTTATATGTACAACATCTTCTACTGGATGTTGACAAAAACAATAAATTATACGCTGTTGGTGGATGTACCCACAGACGCTGCCGATGAAGAACCACTGACGCCATTCCACTTTATCATCGGACGAGCCTCTCCGTCACTACCATCCGGGATCAGCAGCGAAGGCTGTAAAGTTCTCTCAGGCGACCGCGGAAGCACGCGCATAAAATTGCAGACCATGTCCGGACCTGCTGGGTACGCCAGTCAGTCGTTGTCTGTCTCTCATCTCGAATCAAGTCGCGTCAGCACACTCACAAGCATTGAGAACTACGGGCAGATTCGAAGACCACTGGAAGGCTTCGTCCGAGCACCACAAGTTCTCAAATGAGAACCGTGAGAACTCGTGGCGTTCTCAATGAGAACTCGTGGCGTTCTCAATGAGAACTCGTGGCGTTCTCAATGAGAACTCGTGGCGTTCTCGGAGACTCGTGACGAGTGTAAAACGACAACTTTGTGAGAAGGGTGTCGAGGGGTGCTGTCAGTGCAGGACCATGACCTATCGGAAGGTGATTGGCTGATGTGCAGTAGGGTGTGTCGCTGATCGGAGCGGAGCCGCCGCTGATCGGATCACTGAGTCTCTTGTCGTTCCCAGTCGGTCAAACACTCGCACTTATCGGCCTGAAAGTTGACTTCCGGCAGCCGGAACTGTCTGACCTCATGTTCGCGTGCCTGTCGGCATCTCAGTGTGAGCAAGACGGGTCGCTGACGAACTCCGAGCTCGCTGTCAGCAGCCATTTCCAGGAGAATGGCGTCTGGAGGGCACTAGCAGGCATTTCTCTGAATCACAGACCGCACTACGTCCTGCAGATGGCTCGACAGCTGCCGCAGGTATTTCAGACAGGCGTGCCGGCGTCAGCATCCGCTGATTCTAACAAGGTGCTGACTGTCCGGTGGCTGATTTTGGGTGGCTTTGAGGTCTTCTTCCTCTCACCTTTGTCTCTGCTGACTCCTGGATCTCTACATGGTCTTGTTTTGGTCGACTGTGCTGATCGCCATCCGCTGTGTTTTCTGTTTTGGTCACCATCTGCTGATCGCCAAGCCGCTCTTCTAGAAAAGTGATTTTAGAGGCGGAACTTTATCACTCCTTAGGCACTGACGCTCGTTCAAAACCTTGCACCTGCACTTCGCAATATCAACAAGTTGAGGAAAAAAACTTTCTCTGATTCGGAGCGCTGCGAATATCTCGCACTAGCCAGTAGCTTATCCAGCTTGTTGTGTTTTGCATGACAGAGTTTCATATGCGTTCAGCGCTCTTCATGCTGATGGTTGGTATTCCTGCTTTCTTGGACACATCCTTGACATCTGTAGGAGCAAGTTCGATGACAAACTGATACGCGTGCTTCACTCGTGTCATTGCAGAAATATTCCCATTTTTCTTACCCTGTAAAAATCTACGTAGGCAGTTCACAATGTTTTTGGTTCGACGATCGTTTTGATTTTCTTGAGTTGTTTAGTTGTCCGAGTGTTAAATTTCCGTACTTGTTCTTGCCTCCGCCATCTCCGGCAGAGAATACCGAATAGTGGAGCGCTTGTGTTCCTCCCCTCGCACTCCTTCAGCACACGTTATCCCAGGTAAGTGACCGCCTGGTGTGTTTGCATAGAATCGGAGGGACGGGACAAACACATGCAGGTATATGGAGGAGGGTCAGCGAAGACCAGCGCGATGAGCTCTGAAGCTATGGACGACACCGTGGATTAAGCAACAGCACCTTTTTGGCTAGAGAGGAGGGGGGGAAGAGTGTCGTGTAATAAACAGTATTAGGGAATCCTAAGGACATTGCTGCTTATATCCAGCGACTGTGAGATTAACAAGTTCTAAATATATTGCCAGTATTCTCACAGCAACATTTGAAATACCCAAAACCAGTAAATGGCTCCTACTGGAACCGCTGTGCACCTCAAACGATCATCGGAATGACTAGTTCCACCGTTTCCGCGTGGCGGCGCCACCGTCTCCTGTTGTGCGAACTATGGCAATATTCAAGTTGGTCAAGGAAGCTGTTGTTTGGAAGCAGGAATTGTAGTCACTATGGTTTTGTTCAGTGCTGTTCATGTTTAAAAAAAACAATAACAAACAACAGCGTTTTGGTTCCTCGAGAAAAAGTCACACGACACACCCTAATGAGCAGCGCCCGAGGGGTGTCTGGCTAAGGTGTGACGTCATCAGAGAGTGTGCCGGCCCAGACGCACGTGTGAGATCAGCGATCGTGAAGACAAAACTCGAAGTGTTCAGTCGACCAAGGCGGAAGTTGGTCGCCATCGGGACGTCTGGACCGCAGTAGTCAAGAAAGGCAAGGATGTGGGCGATTCAGGTGTGTTTGTAATATCCTAATTTACGTATGTCTTACGTATGTCTTAAGTCTTACGTACGTATGTCTTACGAATGTCTACCTAATTTTATTTACGTATGTCATATTTATCCTGCTCATTCCTGCCCATCTATGCTGTCACTGTCAGCGCAATATTTACTTCATTAAACTTGGCTAGACCAGTTATATCCTTTGCAGAGTAGAACGATAAAATGAAGTATTTCCCTGCAACAGTTAATGCGATTGTTTATTCTGTGACCAGATTGTATCGTACATTTGAATAGGATTGGCCGATGAGAGATGCCTTACGGAAGTTTTATAATGTCTCTCCTTCGGCCCCAAATTGTAATTTTCCGCATTGTACTGTATTTTCCTGAACGGAGGCGAAATGATTCCCATCAATCCTTACGGTGAGACGTGTATGCTGAAACCTGCAAAGAAACTGCATTATATAAGCTTTTTCAGTACCTTCCTGCTTCCTATATGTAACCCTGAAACAATAACGGTGTAAGCACTGTACGCCCAAGACGCACGCTTTTTTGTGAGAAATCACGAATTTTTGCTTATAACACCCAATACTGCTCCCTGCTAGGTAGGGTTTTGACAGCCATTAGCTGGGATTTTGGAATCCCTAGGTGGGAACAACACCACCTGTTGGAGATGACCAACGTGTCCCTGACGATACTGCACAGACGACGAGAGAGAGAGAGAGAGAGAGAGAGAGAGAGAGAGAGAGAGAGAGAGAGAGAGAGAGAGAGAGAGAGAGAGAGAGAGAGAGAGAGAGAGAGAGAGAGAGAGAGATAATATAAAAATAGATAGATATATATATATATATATATATATATATATATATATATATATATATATATATATATATATATATATATATATATATATATATATATATATATATATATATATATATATATATATATATATATATATATATATATATATATATATATATATATATATATATATATATATATATATATATATATATATATATATATATATATATATATATATATATATATATATATATATATAATAATATATATATAGAGAGAGAGAGAGAGAGAGAGAGAGAGAGAGAGAGAGAGAGAGAGAGAGAGAGAGAGAGAGAGAGAGAGAGAGAGAGAGAGAGAGAGAGACAGAGAGAGAGAGAGACAGAGAGAGAGAGAGAGAGAGAGAGAGAGAGAGAGAGAGAGAGAGAGAGATAAAAAACGGATCATAACAAAGAGGATGCATTTTTATAATATCTCTGTTTCTTCTCTCTCTCTCTTGTTTCTCTCTCTCTTTTTCTCTCTGTTCTCTCTCTCTCTCTCTCTCTCTCTCTCTCTCTCTCTCTCTCTCTCTCTCTCTCTCTCTCTCTCTCTCTCTCTCTCTCGCTCTCGCAGCTGTCTTCCATCCCTTGGGACGTCCACGGCGTCACTGCAGATGTTCCCAACTCCGACGTCGGCGGCTCTTAGATGTGACGATGTCAGGAGACCGGACAGGTTTCACTTGATTTACGAGCAGCTCCTTCCCACGTGACGTTGCTTATGACCATACTCATGTTATTGGGCGACACCATGGCTTAATGGCTAATATCCTGGGCGCTAGCATTATCTGGCAGTGTAAAATGTCACCGTTGGTGATTTTATCAAAATTGGCGATATGATCGTAGGAGCAGTGGGGAGACAGTACGGGGGCGGCATGCGCCCTCCCCAATATTCTCTGATCTTAGCCATTAACCCCATGGCATTGATTAGAAAGAATTGATCCCGCAATAATTCGGTTTGGCTCACCCGATATTTGGGCCTGTCGCACGCCCATGATTGCTGATATATAAATACTGCTATCACAACGTTTGCCAACTCAAGTTCCTACGGCCAGCTCTGACATTTTCGATAGTATGATATTAAGGAGACGGAGATAGTAGTGTAGAAAGATAGCTAGTGAAAGCATGCAAAGCATGTTGCAAACGGTCAAGGATGAAACACCGGTAGCAGCAGTGTGTAGCAGCAGTAGCGTTTACGCGCTGGATGTTGACCACAGTTTCTCAATATTCTGCGATGCTGATCATAATCATGCGTGATTTGGCATATTTCGACTGATAGGTAAAGGGTTGGGTGAGGTTAAAGGCTGGTCTCATTATGGGCCAGCCGGTCCCTCTTCGCAGCCAGGCGCTGTTTGGGGTCAAGTAATGCCTCTGTTGAAAATAAATGTGCCATTTCGGATAACTAACATACCCTAGTGCAATACTAGAACACCTTCCTGGGCCATGTTGCGTCTCCCTTGAGAGTGCGAGTACAGGCACCCTTCTGGGCGTCATTGTTTAGGGTGTAGGTGCTCTCCAGGACCAGGCGAGGGACTGTCCTTACAATGCCAGCGCACTATTCGCAACAAAGTAATCTGAAGAAAGTATCGCAGCAAAGTAATAAAAACCGTCCCAGGGTGGACAAAATGGTCATTAGGGAAATTGGGCGCCCCTCCTGAAGGCGGAGCGGATCTCGCGGACCAGTTGGCCGCCTTACTTGGCAATACATGCGTCCTGCTGGGGAAATATGCACCAAAACATTATATGTTTATTCGCTGAACCAATATTGCCCACGGATACAAAAAGTGACGGCTCGAGGGACAAACAACTCCCCACCCCCAAGTCTAACGTGCTAATCGAGTCACAAGTCCGTGCCGTGTGAACGGATTCTTAGATTCGAGTTTTTTTTAAATTACAAATTAGTTTAAAATAATATTTGGAGTTAAAAATGAGTTAGATTGAAGTCAAAAACATGTCTTAGGAATTACCCGACCGAAACAATAGGACGTCAGTTAATTTTAATGCAGGGGGCATTCGTCTCGTGGGCCGGGCATCATTTCCCCGAGGGAGCACCACCAGTTAAGAAAACAGACCAGGTGAACTCACCATACCAAAGGACCAAAATTTTCCAGCCAGGTGAATTTGATTGAGAAGAGTTGGTGAGGTGAGGCTGCAGTCGACCGTTCCTGGGTGAATGCATTCTGAGTGGCATTCTCTTAGTTGCCCGATCTGGATCCCCGGGCAAGTTTTAAGGAATGTTTTTTTCCGGGGAGCCGACGGCGACAAAACATGCCGAAAGTGAAGCACGTGGTTGGGATTTGCGAGTTTACCACTAAAATTATTCATTTTTGAGTGAATGGGGGAATCTTCGTTCCCCAGTTAACATGCCAAAACAGGCTCCGCTGGATTCGCCACTGAGACAAAGTGGTCCGGATGAAGTGGCCGTAAGTTCAGCTTCACATGCCGTCAGCAAGATCACGCTTGGTGAATTTCTATCGGTGATACCGAACAGACCGTGCTGTGTACCCGGACAATAATTTCCCTTGAATCATGAACGGCTTAATCAACTCCTCCATTTTTGTAATGTCTTGCCGTACAACAAAAAAAAATTGTAAGCTTTGTTTCATTCTAGCATGCCTTAATAGGTATATCATTTCACAATTCCTTTGACATGTAGCTTTGCATAAGCAGTGGCCTGAAGCGAGAGGAATCCTTGAAACCTTTACACACAAACAACATCGAGTCGAGATTGGTCTCATCCGGAGGACCGCGTTCATTCGCTGATTCGGCTCGCTCGCCCCGTCTGGACCAGGGCAGGAAGCTGGATGTGGCAGGACGCGTGGATGCGATCATTTTTGCGTGTTGATGTTTTGCGCACGAGTGCAATATCGGCGGGTGGGAGAGACTGAGGGGACATGTCCCACAATGTTGTCAGATCTTAACATGCGCGCCTGAGGGCCTCTCACATAACGCACACAGGAGGGGGCGCCCCGCCCCCTCTTAATTCGGATTCGCCCCTTAAGATCTCGGAAACTACTGAAGCTAGAAGCACACAATCTTGAGGATATATTGCAGTTGTAATGAACTCGTTTCGGAATAAATTGCAGGACCCTAGATACGTTTATGGTACATAAGTACCCGAGGTACATGACCCAATACGTTCCGGGTAAAGTGAGATGGTAACCGACCGCCGCATAGCGTCGCCACTCAACCACACCGACAAAATCTGAGTGACCTTGAACCCTCAGCGGCTAGGCGGCCGGTCAGCAATCAGGCACGGGCTGGTCGGTTGACTCTGCACCTCTGCAGTTCCTATATTTACCAACGGATTTCGATGTTTTGGTGAATAGGATGCGCTTATCATTAGAAAAAAGAAAGTCACAATATTCATTACCATATCCCGTCCGTTTATCAGATACCGTCGAAAAACAGGGTGTAGACGGATTCCGCCCCCCCCCCCACCTCCGATGCACGTGTTAGCCGTTAATCATGCAAGCATATGGCCCCAAAATAGGCCACTTCTTGCCTACCCCCCCCCCCCCACACACACACATACTCTACCCACCACACAATATTTATGCCGCTCTCCGCCCATGCTTTCGCCGAGTCGATATTTGGTGTGTCCGTATTTAACGTGTCGATATTGTGCGTGATGATATTTTAGTCCATATTTTGTGTGCGAATATTTTGCGTGCCAGAATTTTGTCCAATAACCATGCGCCATGACGATAAGTCACACAAACCGCCGATGTGGCTCACTATAGCGCAAAACTGAAATACATTTTCCTTACCATAGTGCCACTTTACTATGTTTTTGCACATAAATAATTCGGCTTTTAATCTGGTGGTTTACGTCCATTTATGTTCATCTATGCTCTACCTCTGTTATTTATTTATTTTTTTGCTTTAAAAAACGGCAGTCTTTCCTTAGCGCCTCTTCAGTGCCCGTCAGATTAATTTCGGGCTGTGGCGAATTGTCCCTCCCCCGCCCTCTACCAAAGTCCTGAACTGGACGCTAAGGCCAGTGCAACCAGTGACACAAGATGGCATGAGGTGTCATTAGGAGCACTGGACGAGCCGGCGCAAGGGACGGGCTAAGTGGCTGCTGTAATGCAGGCACAGGATCCGGCACACCGCGACAGGGGACGCACATCGGACTGACACTAGCCACGGGGTCGCTCGCCACGGTGCGCGCTGGTCACATGTCACATGCATGACTACATGACCACGTGCCTGGCGGCTGGCTGGCTGGCCCTTAAACGGTGCCGGCTGAAACGACACGGGCTGGCATAAGTATTTTCTTTGAACAAAGAAGCTACGTGCATCACACAAAATATTGTGATGAAAGCTGTTGAAAGTCAAAATTGAAAGACCAAGTATACTTCTGAATGAACGACTTAGGACGTGAGGCGTTTGGACAACCAAGCTGTCAAGGTTTCTATAGCGTGGCGGTCGGGTCAGATCGCAGTGGGTCGCTCAGCTGAACTTTTCTCGTATATACGCGGCAGTTCCCTCGGGTTTCATCCTCGCTCGTAATCAGAACTCGTGGCCTAACAAGCATCGGACGGGTTGGTCGCTGCGTTGTATATCTGGAAAAGAAAACTTTCGCATGACAAATGAAGTGCGATACAAACATCGAGCTATAATCAGCGTAATAGGGGTTCTCGCCTTAGCTCGTCGATGAAGCAAAACTATGCCCAAGGAACGATGGTGTACGTTGTGCTTTTTTTCTCACTTAGCCGTGGGCGGTGCAATAATGTGCTAAGTTGATTTGAAAATATTGGTGTGGCATTCCACACCAATATTGTTTGGGATTGGCCACCGCCACACCTGCCCTACACAGGTCTCAGAGTCTGGTTAACCGAAGGTTGCCATATCAGAAGCAGGAAACAAGTGTGTGGGCGCGACGTAAGTCTGACGGGTGTATGGCTTTGTAACGGAGGTGACTGCGAACGGGTGTGGAGACGCTGAATGTGTACAGATGAAGGCTGGAGGTGAGATGTCAGGTGAGATGTGATTCAGTGCCACCTGTTCGTGAACATGACCAACGCTTTGTGACCCATCCCATCGGAGTGAATTGGAATTACCATGCGAGTCCAATTTACAGCCACAGCTAGAGGTAATTGCGAGGCGCTGCCCTTGACGTGGCTAAGAATGCCATGAAGTCTAATGTCACGACGCGACAAGGCAATGGCAAGACAGATTAAAAGCTAAGAGAAACGTAAAATACCCCAGTGGACACCTGTGCCGGTGGCCACACCCACATACCTTTGCCTGACTAACGTCATAGTACAGGGTATTCTTACTGGGGGGGGGGGGCGTTCGGGACTGCGCGGGGTCACCGTCTGAGACAACCAGATTCGCCAGACTCGCCGACCAGACTCGCTTCACTTCAACTTCACTTCAGCCAGACTCGCCGCCCCGCCCCCTTCTCTCGCAGTGGAAAATGGTCACTGACTGGCTGCCTGATTGACTGACTGTTTAATGTCATTGGGAATGGTCACTGAGTGAGGAGCACGGCCATGGCTGGGGAAACGTCTCCTCTCCCAGCTGGCGCGCTAGAGGAGGCCCCGGTTGTAACCATTTGGAATGGTCACTGAGTGAGGAGCACGGCCATGACTGGGGAAATGTCTCCTCTCCCAACTGGCGTGCTAGAGGAGGCCCCGGTTGTAACCATTGGGAATGGTCACTGACTGAGGAGCATGGTCATGACTGGGGAAACGTCTCCTCTCCCAGCTGGCGTGCTTGAGGAGGCCCCGGTTGTAACCATTGGGAATGGTCACTGAGTGAGGAGCACGGCCATGGCCGGAGCAGCGTCTCCTCTCCCAGCTGGCGTGCTAGAGGAGGCCCCGGTTGTAACCATTGGGAATGGTCACTGACTGAGGAGCACGGCCATGGCCGGAGCAGCGTCCCCTCTCCCAGCTGGCGGGCTTGAGGAGGCCCTGATTGCAACTATTAGGCTCACGTGCCTATTACAATACTTCACGACGATGGTTTAGTCGGCACACCACCGATTTGTTTTGCTCTTGAACTGCTGATGTCAGGATAGGCATACACCAGCACATTATGGCTGCAATGGTGACTGCTTGCTAGGTATATTCATGTTGCCAAAATGGTGAGATGTTACAGCTTTAACAGGTTTATCCCATTAATTGAGCAATTTGTAGTCCATTGGTATCGATATTTATATTTTTATACGGGTGGCGCACGTAGCCTAAACATTTGTTTTTTCTCTCATAATTTGGGCTATTTTGGTACCCCATGAACTAATGAAGAAACTATATCAACCTGTGCCTCTCATGAATAGTTCAGACAAGACAAAACGTTTACAATAAAAATGAAGTCCGATATGACTAATAACTTGGAAGTTATGTTCGTTGTAAAACTAGGTATAGTCCATAAGTAAAATATATATTGGCCAATAGGTATTGACGTATTTCACAGCTCATTAGCAAAGTTCACAAAGAAGCTTGCATGAAAAGCTAATCTTACATAGATTGCACGGTTACCCGGTGTTGTGATAATCATAGGGGTTTCCGAAATAAATGTAACTTGAACTCGATTGTCATGTCACAAATGTGCATAATTATGGCAAATTGAGCACGGTTTTCGGCCAGCATTGTCACTCGACGCATTGCAGACAGGGTATGACAACTCATGAACGTAAATGTATAATCTACGCATAGTTGCATGCGCCAATCAAGATGAGAGAGCCGGCTTTGCTAGCCGGCTTTGTTACACGGCGATTGGTAATGGCAGGCCCTGTCCCACTTTGCCTCTAACTTGAGAGTCGGGCCAATGGTTTTACCTATTCTTGGTGTTGCTTTGTACTTATCGATATTTTTGTCCATAGGCTGAGCGAGGAAAAGGGCAGATCCAGCCCGTTGGCTTGGGGAGCTAACTTTCGAGATGCCGTCAAATTTCCGCTACAAATATCCGCAATTTCTTCCGATGCAACCTTGCGTAAAAGAAGTTGTTGACCGTGATGAGATAGGCACTCTGTGATTGTATCAGTGCAGTAATATTCTTCCGCTTGTGTTGCGAAGCGGCATGTTTTCGGCCCATGGGGGGGGGGGGAGCATGACTCCCCTGACCCCCTTGGATTCAACACCGAGCCAGGGGCGGCGAAGTCTCATTTGGTGGGAAGAGGGGAACAATCATTTTATGCTCAATATTTACCAAACAACTCCACAAACAAGCAGGGGTGTCACTTTGCATACGCTAAGGGGGCCACTGACACCCTCAATTATTGATTTGCCTCCCTTCCATCCAATCAGGCTGATGACTATATATATCCTCTTGAGACCCGGCGTGCACTATAGTATGCACATATTTGAAGTCCCCTGGAGCTTCGGGCATCCATGGAATCCTTAGTACTCGATTTCCCAAGACTGTTGCGTACAAATGACTGCCAACTCGTAGCAAACACAATAATCCCAAATACATGAATCCGCAAATCAGGGCCTTTTAAATGGAAGATGGCAGCGCGACGAGCACTCAACGGTGAGTTTCTGACACCAATTTTATAATAATTTGGTATACGTTCCTCGAAATGTAGCAACCTTGACAGCTCTTATTCCCCGAAGGATGCAACAATGCAATGCACAAGGACTGGTTTGGAATGCTCCACTATCGGTTCCTGGGGAAAGCCACCAAATTCAATGTATACAAAAGTATACTTTCGGCCTGAATCCTGAGAAAATGGATAATTCTAGTAAAGAAGTGTTCATAGATGACAGTGAATTTTGCATTGCCTTCTAGATACCTCTGGTAGTATTACGGAGTACTTATATTACCTTCCATGGATAAATATAGGAAATGTCCGCGATATGTATATTTATGTATATTTTCAGGCATCTAGCAGTTCAGATTGTGTATCCGGTGTGTCATAAAAACGTACAATGTTTAACATTGGGCCTTACATCTTCAGATCCTACTTCGTCACGATGGCCAACCATAGGTTTGCAATGCTTTTTTTCACGATAGCTATCCTACAGTAGGTTTTCTTAGACAAATCAAAGACTGATGGCAGCATGGACGATGCGTTCACCATTCTGTTTTTCTTTGGAACACAAAATTGGGACTGTACTTTAATTCAATCGATTCATCTACAGATGAACCATTTAGATGACGTTGTGGTCAGCTGAGTGCTTGCAATGGCTGCCTTTTTCGAATAAAATGAGTTTCTGTCCCGATTCAATGACATATTCCTCAGTCTCCTAAGCTTAGTACAAAAGACCTCCACAATAAATCATTCCACACCTCTCTTGTTTCCTAGTCATATTTTCTACGTCATCCCGTTTCCTTGTAGACATTCTGTCCCCGGGTGGTATTTCGACATATTTGGAACATATACTTAGCTATGATTCGGATATCAGCTGGGGTGACGATGAAGACGAAGCCGATCAACCCATGCAGGGCCATGAATCATATGGCTCACATAGTGACACCGGCCTTGAGCCACAGCAAGAATTGTCCAGCGGGGCTCATGGTGACATCACATCACAATCTCCAAGTGTACCCCATGATAATGCCACTCACCATCGAACAAAACCAGGCGTCTCTATTTCAAGCGCTGGGATAGCTTTTGGGAAACCAAACACAACCTGCAGCAGGGACCTCAAGTGACAGCATCATGCCAAAGGGCCGCAACCCTAGAGAAGGGCAACACTATTCTTATACCTAGTGGGTCCTTCGGTAAGTTCGTTCCGAACAGCACGTTCAAGATGGTTGTTGATAATTATAACATTCACCATGTGTTTACTACAGGCCGAAGCCTGCTATTGAAAGCCGAGGATTGTAGGCATTTATTTGGCATCAGTTTCTTGATGTCCGTACTGAAGTATCCCTGGTTACGTTTGTACTGGTCGAGGAAAACCAGGGTTGCTGCTATTGCAATCACGATGTCCCGAGACGGATACTTCAAAATCCGAGCCAACATCAAGATCGTAAGTGACAATGAGGTCAGTAATGAGGTGAAGGCCCGTGATCGCCTCTGGAAAGTTAGACCGCTCATGGACACGGTGAGAGAAGGATGCCGAAGTCTACCAAGAGCATCATAACTCGCTGTGGATGAGCAGATGATCCGTTTACGGGTTGAACATCCCTGAACCAGTACATGCCGAACAAGCCAAATCTCGAAGGCTTGAAGAACCTCACACGGGCGGCTCCGGGTGGCCTCATTACGGATTTCGCAATTTATCAGGGGAGGCGTCTAGTCGAGGGAGGTGGTGCCGATGGAAAGCAATTGTATCTGGGCGAGTCAGCTGTCCTGTGCCTCGCTGAAACACTCAACCCTGGAACAAAGCTTTTATTCCATCGGTACTTCACGACTCCTCGTCTTCTCCAAACCCTGAAGGATAGAGCAATCGACGGAACCGGAACGTTAAAAAGGATCTGGTTCCAAAGAAGTCCGGGATTCGACCCAAGAATGAAGCAAATAAATGGTCTCGAATGTCCAACCAGACTCACGCTAACGTGATGGCCAGCAGGCATTCGCTGTCTGGATGGACAGCAAGCCACTGTTCATGGCGTCGACAGATCTTGGAAAGGAGCCTAAAGACACTGTTAGCCGGTACAGAAAGAAACAGAAGAAATCCGTGATGTCCAGTGTCCGAACATTGTCACTATGTACAACAACAGCATGGGTGGAGTTGACGTTCATGACCGCATGATTTCGCATTACCGCACTGGAGCAAAATCGACCAAGTGGACAGTTAGGACCGTATTCCACTTCATGGATGTAGCCGCAGTCCAGGCTTGGATCCTGTACCAGCCGGACAGCAGGTGCGCTGGTCGTTCGGGGAAGGGAACCCAGAAGTCACTGGAATTTAAGTACGAACTGGCCACCAGTCCTATCGCAGAAGATGAGGGTGAAGTCGATGAATTCAGCAGCTCGTCCAGCTCAGAGTCTGAGGATGAGTTGCCAATAGTGAAGAGACGATCGGTGCCAGCGTCTCCGATCCCAGTGATCCCACTGCCATCTCCGCAGAGTACAGGGGAGCCGGGCGTCACCTTCCAAAAGCCCTCGCACGATCAGGTTGGAAGCGATGTCGTCTGTATGGATGCGGAAAGCTGACGGGTACTCAGTGCCGCAAGCGTCTGGTTTTCTTGTGCTGCCTGGCCAACAGAGACTGCTTTTTTAGTTCTATTTTAAGAAATGATAAGTTGTCCCCATAGAAAGGAAGGCATTGGCTTGTACATCATGATGTTGCGTTGTGCAATTATGAACTTTGGGTTTCTTTTCGTGGCCATGTTACCTTGACGTGAATGCGAGCACGTGAGTTTTATGAGTGACATATTATCTGCTGCAAAAACGATGTCCCAACTCCCTGGTATTAGCCCCGGGCACGGATAAAAGAAGTGATGTTCTAATATATGTTGTGTACTAAGCGAAGCCTGTAGTGTTTTAAAGAAAAACGAGGTATGAAATAAAAACAGCAAAAGTGATGAATACGTACATCAAGTTGAATTTATACGTCAATAACGTATAAACCAGATATTAAGCATTGCATATGAACCCTAGTTCTTGCACTATTTCAGATCCAAAAATACCTCATCTCGTTGTTGTTGTTGTGGTTGTTGTTCAGCTGCCTGAAGTGGACTATAGTATACAGGTCACTGCGCATGCGCAATGACACGTAGCAGAAAAACGTTACAGAAACTCTTCTTGGTCTCTCATAAGCCTCGCCTGTGTTTTGCATTGCTTTTCCTCACTTGGTTTATTCCCGGGTCTCAAGAGGATATATATATATATATATATATATATATATATATATATATATATATATATATATATATATATATATATATATATATATATACAGATAGATATATAAGTATATATATATATATATATATATATATATGGGGGGGGGCGGGGTGCGTATGTGTATTCATGCTTCCCAGGTCACTCTCCAAGGCAAAGGTGATGTTACTGGGTTGACCAATTATGACCTTTAGCAATATCAGGATGATCGGAAAGTAGAAATAAGATGTAATGAGCCATAGGGTATGTTGTTTTGCTGACGGCAGTTTACATGCGTCGCTAACATACATAGTTCGGAAGCTTGTTTTCAAGCCTGATTCTGACCTGACCTGACCCATCCTGTCTTGATCCTTTTTCACTATAATCAATGTAAATGAACTCATCTGTGTTAGTTCTTGAACAACAACGTGGAAAGAACACAAGCGCTATTTTTTTACTATAGGAACTTGTATCACAATCAGTATATTGACTTAATACCACCCCTGGTGACATCATTATCAGTCAAAATCCAAATCGAAGGTATGCTTCGGGCTCTCCATGATCAGACCGTTCAAACGGCCTTGTGGCCACAAAGCCGGAAGGTGGCTTTGTGGCCGGCTCGGCCAAGGCTTATGTGGGGCTTTCCTTGGTTTGATTCACTCCTTTAGCAATTTCCTTTGTTGATTCTAGTGTAATGTGCAGGTATTTCCCGACAACGACATGTCAATATGACAGACATTGCTCTCCTTGCCTGGACTGGCTCAATCGCCATCGCGCCACAACCAACGAAAACACAAAGCGAGCGACCGGATCTTTTTGAAATCATTCCTGGACGTTGGTCTGCACCGGACCAGAGCAGATGTCTGCTTCATCAGTGGATCAGCTTCTTACGACGTTGGTCCAGTCACTACGAGACCAGTCTCGACGTCTGCTTCATCAGGGGATCCGCGCCTGCATGGCATCCTCTGCAACTCCTCTCGTCACCAGTGCTGCTCACGGCGGCGCTACCCGGCTGGAATGGGAGGTCTGTCGCCCAACTGCCAAACTTCTTCGCCGGAGAAGTTTGGCGATTGAGAATTGAGTTCGGTGTGGCGTGCGACGACAGGCTCCAGCGCCACCCGTCTCGCTATAATCCGGTCGCAACAATCCCATACCAACACAGTGCCAGTCCTGGAAGGCGTACATTCCCACCACGATGCCAGTCGTGGCGTTGTGGTGGCTGTTTGTAGAATAATGGGGAGCCTGCTGATGCATATTTTGGTGCTCATTGTGTGTCCCCTTCTCCACTTCTGTCGCATTGCCCGTTCCCATAGCCATCCCAATTTCTCCTCATTGAAGTGGCATGTGCAGCACACATCAACTTCCATTGTAGTCCCAAATAGGGAAGTAGCTGCAAGCAGGGGCTCTGCCATGTCATTTTGATTGGGGGGAAAGCAAAGGCGATCCCAAAGACCTGCCTGAGACGCAGGCTGTAAAAACATACACTAATGGCATTGACGTATCGGGTTTGCATTGTCACTGATACATGGTCAGTTATCATATATTACAGTGAAGCATTGAAAATTAACGGATGTCCGTATTTCAAGATTCGTATTCAAGAACACTGAATTCAATTTACCTTTTGCTTGCAAATTACACATGGAGGACGCGAGTGGGAGCTGGCCATAGCCCTCCCCTGGTTCTGACATCATTGGATACGGAAAGTGCACCAGAGCGCGTTGTCCTCCAGCAGAGGAGGAGATCTCGTCTCGGGGGAGGGAGGTCACGATCCTCCCTGGGTTTTTGGACCCTCATTGAATCCTCCCTGAAAATTTTTCCGCACAAAACATAATCGTGAATGCCATGCAACCAATAGGAGAGGCTGGATAATTAAAAAAAAACTGTGTTTTTTCATCCCAGGTTGGATTTTTTCCCCTGCGAGAGGGCAATTCTTGCTGCTGGACGCCCCCCCTGTAATCTCGAGAGACCTCTACCTATGCCCTCCAACATTACATTTCAGAAATGAAAGCTTGAATGAGCTCGCTATGGTTCGCTATGGTATACACGCTCGTTCTACATCACCTTTACAAATTAAATTATATAACATCAAACTCCTGACGTGCGCGCCACGAAAGTTATATTTATAAAATGCAATGCGGAGCAATTCAAAGCACCCATTACCATTTCGTACCATTTGTACTGCAGCCTTCAAGACGTACCAATTCACTCTAGATTATACGACAAATGACTGGCGAGGATGTGCAACGACGGTGAGAAGCGACAGGACGACACAACATTTAGATTATACGACAAATGACTGGCGAGGATGTGCAACGACGGTGAGAAGCGACAGGACGACAAATGACTGGCGAGGATGTGCAACGACGGTGAGAAGCGACAGGACGACACAACATTTCGATTATACGACAAATGACTGGCGAGGATGTGCAACGACGGTGAGGAGCGACAGGACGACACAACATTTCGGTTGACAGACCAGCACTGTACACCTGGACTAAACTAGTTCCTTATCGTGTCGTTTTCACTGGTAATGACAACAACTAGTCCAACACAGGACACAGTTGATGAAAAGGCGAGGAAATGTCACAGCCTTGGAGAATATACCCTACGAGCCACATGCGCCATGAGCGGCCGCCCCGATTTGCGGTAGTGCCTTTTCGCGGTAGTGCTCGGTGCATCCGTGGTGCCTCGTCGGTGAAGCTGTGGTGCCTGGCCGGTGCAGCCGTGGTGCCCACTCGGTGCGGCACTGTGCCCACTCGGTGCAGCCGTGGTGCCCACTCGGTGTGGCACTGTGTCCACTCGGTGTAGCCGTGGTGCCCACTCGGTGCAGCCGTGGTGCCCACTCGGTGCGGCACTGTGCCCACTCGGTGCGCCGTGGTGCCCACTCGGTGCGGCACTGTGTCCACTCGGTGCAGCCGTGGTGCCCACTCGGTGCGGCACTGTGTCCACTCGGTGCAGCCGTGGTGCCCACTCGGTGCGGCACTGTGTCCACTCGGTGCAGCCGTGGTGCCCACTCGGTGCGGCACTGTGTCGACTCGGTGCAGCCGTGGTGCCCACTCGGTGCGGCACTGTGCCCCTCGGTGCAGCCGTGGTGCCCACTCGGTGTGGCACTGTGTCCACTCGGTGCAGCCGTGGTGCCCACTCGGTGCGGCACTGTGTCCACTCGGTGCAGCCGTGGTGCCCACTCGGTGCGGCACTGTGCCCCTCGGTGCAGCCGTGGTGCCCACTCGGTGCGGCACTGTGTCCACTCGGTGCAGCCGTGGTGCCCACTCGGTGCGGCACTGTGCCCACTCGGTGCAGCCGTGGTGCCCATTCGGTGCGGCACTGTGCCCACTCGGTGCAGCCGTGGTGCCCACTCGGTGCGGCACTGTGTCCACTCGGTGCAGCCGTGGTGCCCACTCGGTGCGGCACTGTGTCCACTCGGTGCAGCCGTGGTGCCCACTCGGTGCGGCACTGTGTCGACTCGGTGCAGCCGTGGTGCCCACTCGGTGCGGCACTGTGCCCACTCGGTGCAGCCGTGGTGCCCACTCGGTGTGGCACTGTGTCCACTGGTGCAGCCGTGGTGCCCACTCGGTGCGGCACTGTGTCCACTCGGTGCAGCCGTGGTGCCCCTCGGTGCGGCACTGTGCCCACTCGGTGCAGCCGTGGTGCCCACTCGGTGCGGCACTGTGTCCACTCGGTGCAGCCGTGGTGCCCACTCGGTGCGGCACTGTGCCCACTCGGTGCAGCCGTGGTGCCCATTCGGTGCGGCACTGTGCCCACTCGGTGCAGCCGTGGTGCCCACTCGGTGCGGCACTGTGTCCACTCGGTGCAGCCGTGGTGCCCACTCGGTGCGGCACTGTGCCCACTCGGTGCAGCCGTGGTGCCCTCGGTGCGGCACTGTGTCCACTCGGTGCAGCCGTGGTGCCCACTCGGTGCGGCACTGTGCCCACTCGGTGCAGCCGTGGTGCCCACTCGGTGCGGCACTGTGTCGACTCGGTGCAGCCGTGGTGCCCACTCGGTGCGGCACTGTGCCCACTCGGTGCAGCCGTGGTGCCCACTCGGTGTGGCACTGTGTCCACTCGGTGCAGCCGTGGTGCCCATTCGGTGCGGCACTGTGTCCACTCGGTGCAGCCGTGGTGCCCACTCGGTGCGGCACTGTGCCCACTCGGTGCAGCCGTGGTGCCCACTCGGTGCGGCACTGTGTCCACTCGGTGCAGCCGTGGTGCCCACTCGGTGCAGCCGTGGTGCCCACTCGGTACGGCACTGTGTCCACTCGGTGCAGCACCGTGCCCACTTGGTGCAGCTCTCTTGATTGTGTAATCTGAATAGACCATGAAACTTTCGGCCAATCTCGCTTTTATCCCACTGAAGAAATGGCAACATTTTGTATAGCCAACTCCCTGGGTACCTTCCACCAACCAACATTATGTCTCTTCACCAATATGCCTGCACACCTAGCCACTCTGCGGAGGACGCCGTGCTCGCTGCTGTACCCTTCTATGCTTCGACCGAATCAGCTTGAACACCGATACAGGTGAACTTTCAACCACACCATGCCAGCTGATTCTAGTGCAGCCTTCGACAGTATCGACCACGGTTTCCTTCAAAAACTGACGGTACGGCCTCGACTCCACCTGGTTTTCCAGTTACCTGGGTGGCCGGGGACAGATGATGATAGGGGGCTCGGAAACCCGTCCCATCACCCATAGCACTCCCCCCCCCGCCCCCAGGTTCCATAGCCTGTTTGCTCTTCTGCCTTTTCACCAAAGACCTTCCCTGTTACTTTCCCGAACAACACCTTATCTCGTACGTTGACGACACCCCGCTGCTTGACCACGCAGTTCGGATCAGGAAAATATGCAGAACCACAAAACCTGCCTAGAACACTTACCCGAAATTCTTCAGACATGGTTTCGGTCAAACTCACTCAAGATGAAACATGACAAACCGGACTGCATTCTCATTGGCTCTTGGCAAAAACCTTTAAAAAAACCTGTATATTTTCTGTTCATAAAATGTCAAGTGTCAAAACATCAAGTTGTCAAACCGTCAAGCTGCTGGGAGTTTCATAGATCCCGTTCTATCGCGGGGTGAGGGTACACCCCACGCAGGTCGCCCGGAGATGCAACAGCCTGTTGATCTCCCTCTTTCAGGCTGAGGAGATCCAAGTGTCAGCTACAGACTACAAAAAGTTATCAACTTCGCAGTCAAGATTGTCACGGGAACACGTCGCGCCAAGAACACATCGGTTCGGCTTTTTGAGTTCCTGGGTTGGCGCAGAATGGAGCACTTGGTGGAGAGGCGGGATGTCACCAAAATATTTAAGATGCTCCACAGCGGCCCGGGTCCTCAGGCTCTACGTGATAGGTTTCGAGCCCGCTCCGAGGTGCCGCATTGGCGTGACCCGATCGGCCAGCGCCCTTGAGATGCTGAGACGCCGGCTAGCATGCATGCAAATGAGTTTTAGATTCCCGACCGCCGCCTCTTGGAACCAGCTTCGACGGCCCTCTCGGGCCGCCGCTCCATGTCAGTTATTAAGTCGGCTGTGCAAGAGATGAAGTAATGTGACTTGCCGTTTCAATGAATCGACCAATTATTTCTGCTGGGTTAACCAGGTATACATCGGCCAGGTAATCTTCGTGGTCGGGTCCTTGTACAGGTCATTAAAACAAACATAGGAATACAAATTGCAAAACAAAATATCCAAGAAGGGCTGGATTGTCATGGGACGGAGCTGAACTATATAACAAAATTACAATTTGGCTAGTTAAGTAACAACATCACAACTACAAAACCAGTGCCATATATTAGGCAATGTTTTAATGCATATGAAGCTGAGTGGACATCAGAAAACATCCTTGCCATAATGTCAAGACATGGACTAAAACAACAAATTCCTTTTTTTTCATTTTTTCATTTTGCCTTATTTTTTTCATATTGTCAATGGCAAAAAAGAGCGGAAGTATCTGACGATATTGTAATTTGACAAGTTGATTGCTAATGCTACCGATACAAAATATTACCAAGTGATAGGCAATGTTTCAATGCATATGAAACTGAGCGAACATCAAGAGAAATCCTTCTCCACTTAGGAAGAGGAGGATTAAGGCAAACATTTTCACTACATTCCCTATGGAGACATGCAAGCTCGAATGCCGGCGATTATTGCCTTCACGAGCGCTTCATGACATAACGTATTTTTTGGAGTTTAATAGGTAGCATTCAAGAACACGAATGCCGTCTTATGGAAGAAATGTCCTGTGTCCGATCGGATCTTCCAGACTTTATGCGGCACTACGTGTGCGTGCGCGTTTAGATTGCATTTTGTGGGTGACAGTACGTCAAATTGTCGTCGTCAATATCAATGAGGTCAGCAATATATAAGTCACGTTCATTAGTCCATCCCAGCTCCGGTGTGACGTCATCGGTGTTCGCCGGCATACGAATCCATCGGCAAAGTTGGCCTTCCCTTCACCTTTCGTTCTACGACATAATGGAAGCTGCAGGTAATGACAGCATGTATCCCTATCCTTAAGTTTCCAAAACGTTCATTGCCATGATCCTGCATCTCCTACTGGTGACCTTCCAGGTCGGGCGAAAGCAAGCAACGTTTGCGTGTCGCCGGCAAGCGGGCCGCCGCGTCAGAGCATCGGCCGCCTCGGCAAACCATGCACTGCGCCGTACCTGTCTACAAGAACTGACCAATCGCGCTTCGAGTAGATGAGGATAGTGATGCTCTGGAAACCGGTATATTGTGACAGCACTGAAGACTGACCGACCTATAGCGGCTGATGGGATGATGTCCGCGGTCAATATGGTCCAATCGGCTGTTTACACAAGTCGCATAAAACATGAACCGTGCTCGGACCACGTTGACTATGTGGCCGTCAACACCGCCAACACGGCCTTTAGCCAATATAGATGAAAATGTGATGTTATGTTTGACAATATAACGGTCACCCAAAACCTGCTCTTACCTCTGATTGGCCCAAGGGCGTGTTGCTGGCAACGCTTTCAAATAGGTGTAGTGTAGCATATATGTATGTATGATGTATCAAGAAGTCAAGGCGATGTAGCTTTGTTTAACTGTTTTGATCTGCACCATTTTCAGTATCAGGAAGTCTACCATTTGCTGGCATATCCGACAGAGCGAAGGAAGAACTGCACTCAGGTAACTTGTCTACCATATCAAGCTGCAACAAACGCTTTTCATGCATACATGCCATACGACAAATAATTATTGGGGAGATCATCCCTCTCCCCAATCCGACGGCTGAGTGGGATGCCTCCCCTCCATTTCCAACTACGGCGGAGTCCATGACTGAAAGGACCTTTGTGGACCTGTTCTCATGTTCACCCCCTCTTTCTCTGTTCCTCTCAGTTCTTCCTCCCTTCCCAACGCTGCCACCAATCTGCTTACCCTGTTCGCCGAGATCAGCGACTTCCCGTCACGGAACATAGCGTCGCTCCAACAGCCGGCCGCCGACCACCGCCGCCGCCGCCACTGCACTGCCGAGCCTGTCGCGACACTGCGCCACCGGTGGCGGTGCCTCGCCGCCGACCGACGCCCCCACTCGCGGCGGCGGCGCCGTCGGTGCGCCGCCGCCGCCGACGGCGCAGAGGCGGCGGTCCCCGCGTCTGTCGACTGTGTTACCGGGCAGCCGGTCTCTCACCTGTCAGCTGTATGGTGATCAAATCGGCCCCTGCGGGATTATAGGCGAAAGCGGCGTGTTCAGGCGGGCATCCCCGGACAGTGGAAGCGAGAAGCTCCCAGGGACAGGTTGCCGACCTCCATGAGTAACTGTTTTACCTGCTTATGAAGTGTAGCTCCCTACTCTGCGAAAGGCTCGCAAGACATGTTTGCTAGAGGGGTTGGAACGCTTCCCCTTCTTGAAAGTCTGCTCAGCCTAAAATTAGAAGCAACTTTACCGACAAGGTTTGGTCACAGACGCTACCTGCTCGGCCAGACCAATGTTTTTTTTTTTTTTTTTTAAATAACTGAGTCACTGGTTACTTCTGAAAATTGAAAGACCCTACATCAACTAAAAGCCTTGAGAAACGTATTAATATGTCTGATGAGATGGATCAGCATCGGCACCACAGCTGGGAGGACAAGTCAAACTCCCTTGATTTGACATCAGAAAGGCTGTGATTTTGAGACTCATCACGTACTTCACTCATCACATCACTCATCACGCACGCACAATTATTTTAGCTTCGCTACCGTCCACTATTACTCATGTGATGTGTGTTCTAGGTGGTGTATCTCGCTAACATTTGCATCAGCTTTCCCGTTCAGATACGCATTGGTACCATTGGAAGAATATTCATCAAAATTTGACACACGGGTTACAGCCTAAATCAATGTCAAGATAATGTGAAGTCATCTTGGTTTCAAATTCAAGTAGCAATATTTCTGAATCCAGATGTATATAGTGTAAAGTTCTTCGTTCCTGAACTAGTCTCCTAAGTGACAAAACATTTAGTATTGTAGAGAATGTTGCACGGTTTGACCGATTTTGGAGATCTTTCTTGTGACATAGCATATAAAACACATCAAATTTTCCGGGGGACTCAGTCAAGTTGATGTGAACATAATTATGTGATGAGAAATCGGAATAATTACTAACACGCTAAGAACAATTAAATTTTGTCATATTGCGATTTAATTATTAAATCCGTTTTCACATTTTTTTCACGAGCTCGTGAAAGCTTAACACACGCACGTCCGGGGGGCAGATATCTGCCCCCCTGAGGTTTTTCCTAATTTGCCGCCATACTAATCGGGTTAGCAAGGCCAAACCTCGTAAGACTGCTCATTAGTCTTTTCCGCATATCCTCAGAAATTTTTGACCCTGGGTCATCTCAAGTCAGGTCACTAGGTCAGGCGAAGTGACCCAACATCCCTCGGAGTCTGGGTGGCATAACTTCCACAATAATCGGGCGATTTATTTCAAACTTATAACACGTCATGATCTCATCAGGGACTATAATATATATCTCGTTTTTTTCGTAGCATTGACCTGAGGTCAGGTCGCGGCCATGGCTTCCTCCATTATAGGCCTATGATAAAATATACAAATGTTTCCTGGTTACATATTTGCTCTCGGAATGACCTCACAACGGTTATGGCGTATAGTTGGAAGCTATTCTCAATGTTACCGATGACATTTTTGCTTAGTGACCTCACCAAGGTTATCTGAGGTCACCTGAGATCACTAGCACATTTCTGCGCATTATATTGCACTGCATTGAGCTAGAAGGCTGAAATTACCGTCATTGTGCTTGTATCGCCAAGACGTGTCGATTGATATATCACATGACCTCCCTAGGCTACCTCATGACCTTGACCTAAGGTCATAGTTTCGGAGTTGACCTGACCTTCAATCACACAGCGTATTGTCGATAGCACATTTCAAGGGCTGTCGAATAGCATTCGCCGTTTGTTTCTGTCTGTTACAGGTCCTGAGATATGTGCCAATATCTGAGGGTCCCACCCGATCTGGTCGAATTTGATCTATGATGACCCAGTGACCTAAATATTGACCTGAGCTAAAAAAAATGACCGAAATACTTTCGATAGAGCTTGTCACCAGCTATCCAACGCCGTTTTCCGTTTGTCGCTACATAGCATAGTTTTGGAGATCTTAGGGGGGTAAACATCTGCCCCCCGGACCGGCGAAGTTGGCGGGACCGCCGGACGTGCGAATGTTAAAGCTTTCGTTTTAATCGCTTCTTTGAAGCAAATATAATAGTGTCGGTTTCAAATGTGACGCTTAGCATAGGGTGTTTCCTACTACCTCGCTAATGGAGAATGCACGGACCAATATATGCGACAAGAAGTCTCTTTGTGAATTATCGGTAGGCCTCTCACACAGGGTGTTCTTGGAGACTCTTCTGTCGGATGCAGAAACTGTTTCCCTTTCACAGACCATTTGGAGATCTTGCAATCATTTTTTCTGAAATATGTCGCTTCCTTTGTTCACTTTTTCCAGTAGTTCTAGTTGGACAGTATTGGTAGGTAACAATGCCTCCCATTAGTACACGCATTTTAGATGTGTGATCGCATGTGTTGATGACATCCAGCTTGCCTCCTCTACATGCATTTGTAATCACAATTAGTGTGTTGAAATACCTGTTGGGTGGTAACGGTGTTTGTTGGTGGGCAACGTTGCACAGCACGTGATAAACCCCTGAATAAACCCATGCTCAATGTCACTATCAGAGTACCACCAGCGGCACTGGCACTGCTATCACTGGCAGCCAGTTGACATCACTGGCACTGGCACCACTGGCACTGACACAACTGGCACTGGCACCACTGGCACTGGCACCACTGGCACTGGCACGAGTGGCACTGGCACCACTGGCACTGGCAGTGGCGTCACTGGCACTGGCATTACTGGCATCACTGGCACTACTGGCACCACTGGAACCACTGACACTGGCACTGGCATCACTGACACTGCCACTGGCACTGGCACCACTGACGCTGACACTGACACCAATGACACTGGCACTGGCATTACTGGCATCACTGGCACTGGCACCACTGGCACTGACACTGGTGTCACCGGCATCACCGGCACCATTTTGCACCACTGACACTGGCACTGGCATTACTGGCATCAATAGCGCTACTGGCACCACTGGAACCACTGACACTGACACTGACATCACCGGCAGCCAATTGGCAGCCGGCAACGTCAGGCCCAGTGGCAAGACTTGTATTTCTAGCTACGAAAGGGGTCGGTCTGATGATAGGTATAAGATGAAAACATAAATCCTTGCATCTTTATGTGGGCTAACTTCATCACACCAGCCAACGGCACAGCTCGGGGCACGAGTTTTTTTTTGGGGGGTCCATGCCCTGGCGTTGTCTTACCACCAGCTGATGGAGCAGATGAGTCCCATTGGTGCGGCTCTCAAGGATGCGACGGTGATATCTCATGTTAGAGACTCCATCTTCCAGGTACGCTCGGATGCTAACCGGGAAATGATGGCCCGAAAACAGAGTTGGGCAGGTGCAGATTTTAGGACTGGAAAGTTCAATCCGATAGGAATCGTTTTCTGCTCTTGACAATGCTTAATTTCCGTCTTAAGTGAAAACATATGGAGATGCTCAGCATATATACCCAATAGTCACAATTCGCATCTCAAAACATGAACAGCACCAACACTGGTGAGGATAATGATCTTATTCAACGTCACTTTCACTTACGAGTGAAATTAGACAACGTCAAGAGCAGAACACGGTTCCTACTGCATTGCATTGCCAAGCACGTTCTACCAAGGTCTGCACCTGCCCAGCTGCGATCTTCGGGTCACGCCTTCTCGGCCAACAGCCGAACGTATATGGAAGATGGAGTCGCTCACTTCAGAAGTCACCATAGCATCCTCGAGAGTCGCAACAATGGACCTTATCTTCCTCATTATCTCATGGTGAAACCACAACGCCAGGGCTCGAACCAAACACGTAGGCTCCAGGCCAGGCTGTTGCGCCTGTGTGAAGGTAGCCCATGGAAAGATCCACGCATTCATGATTTGATATCAAGCCCATCACACCGATCAATTTTGTCAGCAGGAATACGAGCCTTGTACTCGACCTGAGGTTGCCGTCGTCTGGAAAGCCATCTGCAACCATCAGTCGCAATCAGTGATACCCTGCTAGTGGCATTGACAAGTGTTTATTCCGGGTATGATCATGTGATGTGCGGAACTATCAGCCAATGAGCATGGATACTAGTACGAACATATCTCAACACACCGAAAGACCTCGGGAAGGATCCTCGAATTGAGATTACAAGCGCGGACAAACGAGGCGGGTTGGTTATTTGGGACACGTGTAATTACATTTCCCAGGCGTGTATATTACCGTAGGACACAGCTACCCACGAACCAGTTCCAGAGTACGTGCGGAAAAAGAACGTGACAAACTTCAGGAATAATCTGGCAAGATCCTCAAGAGGTCTGAACGGGAATCAGTTTCTGCATTTGATAGATTACTTCCAAGAACACATTGCATGAGAGAGAGCGAGAGAGAGAGAGACATGGAGAGAGAGAGAGAGAGAGAGAGAGAGAGAGAGAGAGAGAGAGAGAGAGAGAGAGAGAGAGAGAGAGAGAGAGAGAGAGAGAGAGAGAGAGAGAGAGATAGAGAGAGAGAGAGAGAGAGAGAGAGGGGCTTGTCGAAAGCTCCAAAAATCGAGCCCTTGCGCCCTGTGACTGCGTGCATATGAAATGTTTTGCATAAATTAGCGAAGATGTTGGTGAAGCCGTTATTTGTCTTCCTGGAATAGGTTCTACTGGTCCTCCTAGAACAGGTTCCACTGGTCCTCTTGTAACAGGTCCCATTGGTCCTTCTGGAACAGGTCCCACTGGTCCTCCCGGAACAGGTCCCATTTGTCCTCCTGGAACAGGTCCACTGGTCCTCCCGGACCAGGTACCACTTGTCCTCCTGGAACAAGTCCCACTGGTCCTCCTGGAACAGGTCCCACTGGTCTTCCTGGAACAGGTCCCACTGTTCCTCCTGGAACAGGTCACTAACAGCAACTGGCGCCGTTAGGATGACTTACTTACTACACAGCCTCAGGCACATTGACTTCACTAAGAAAAATACTAGGGAGTTCCGATGTAGAATCATTGTTTGCGGATGTCCTGCTGAAGGTGCTATAGATATCGTGTCAAGGGCTTTCGATATGACCGATAGTTTTGGATCTACCCTTGTCAGTAAGCCACTTTATTCGGCTTGTTCATACATGCATGGAATCTGGAGCATTATAATTTCCAGGGATGAGCATCGCCAAGTCAGCGGGCTCACCGCTAAGCTCGGTCTTGGCATGCTTCTTTATGCATATCCTTGACCCAGATCAGTGCAGATCAATCATTGGCACAGGTGAAGCTTGGCTCAGATACGTTCACGACGTACTAGTGGTTGTAAATGACAGTGTAGGCCTTGGTGCTGTGAAATCTAGATTACACTTGACTTACCCTCTTGTCAAATTGACGTCAGATATATATATATATAGATATATATATATATATATATATATATATATATATATATATATATATATATATATATATCCAACAATCACACAAACACACAAATATCACAAAACATGTAATATATATTATGAAACACCACAAGATGTACTATCCAATGTCGAAGGTGCAGTTTTGAACAGTTATCTGTCTGCACACAGGCCAGCAATAGGGATCAAAATGAAAGTACAGCTAGGTTTCATGTTGCTTTGGAGTTGTTGCCCAGTGAAACAATGTGGGGGGTTACTCCCCTGCGAATCATCCAACTTACAAGGTACCTCATATATAAAGTCAATTGAACCTTTGTATTGCAAACATAATGGCAAAATGACAATTGAAGCACCACACGTTCGCAATCGGAACTCAGATCACAGCAGATCAAACCAAATGAATGGTAAACCGGATGAGTGGGAGAATGATTTTTGTAGGCATGCCGAGCCGTTAAGGTCATTTGAGTCGCCTTTAAAGTGAATGTTTTGCAAGCAAAGCTAAGTACGTACATTTAGGTTACGGGATTTTGCGTTATTGTGTGTGACGTTAAGGTACTGAAGGCAGAGGCTGGGAGGTGAGACATCTTCGAATGTCCAAGTGACGTTAGTTTTTCTTTACTCCTCCGTAAGATAATTCGTAGCTGTAGGGGATTAAGGGTGATTTTGAGAGTGACGAGAAGTTGATTTTGCCAAGGTAAGATTTTGCTAAGGGTCCTATGCTACATAACCAATGTTAAATTCTGAAATGATTGGCCCTCCCAAATCCTACGCCCCCTCCCCAAAAAACATATAATGTTCCACCCGTACAACCAGGCATTTTCCCTTCCAACCTCAAACATTGTGCCCTAGTTATGGACAACTTTCCGACATCGAGGAAAATCAGGTTAGGTTCGCGAGTTTTTACGGGTGATAAACCAACTCAACACGCTGTGTGCCCTCAAGTCTAGAAATCCAGGCAATGCCAATGCCAGTGAATATCAATTCACAAAATCTTCACCATCCAGTTCATGTGCGATTTCTTCAGCTCTTTTGTGTTTGATGATCTTTAAGGATGTGCAAATATTTGATATGATTTTTACAGCTGCACGAGTGAACAGAAACATCACACCTCTGATACACAAATTCGTCGATTGTGTATGAGTGTTGTAAGATTGCACAAGATTGAGACTTGTAAATGAAAGATGCCATTGAAAATATTGTCTACTGACAGTCGTATGTCTGTTTGGAATAAGCGTACCCTAGATCTGGAACAAACTCCGTTCTTGCCTTGATGGTGTATTTTCATCAGACTTTCATGAGTCATCGGGGCCACATTCGTACCCACATTGGAAATAGACATAGTTTGTTAAAACTTCAACTTACTGCTTAATTTTGCTTGCAGTATGGGATACAGTGGCATGGCAGTTACTTTAAATGTACAAACATCAATTGCACATTTAGATCACTATGCGCATTACCTGAATCCCTCACAATCCTGAATGAGACGTTTCACGGGGTTTATCGTTCTTGAAGCACAAATGTGTTGCTAGTGCTGCATAAATGATGAGTACGACATGCTACTCGAGTTCAGCCTAGGTAGGTGGAATATTACCAATGATTTGCAATGAATAGTGACAGATGTGCAGGCAGAAAATGCCTGCTAGCAGGGGTGGAACTGTATGTACCTTTTGCCCCCCCCGAAAATACATCAGATCTTAATATTAAGCCTATGGTGATGCATGGCAAGAATGACCTAAAAAATCGTATTATTGCGGTTCTTCTAAGTATTCTTTAGTATTGGTGGTGACTGTACTCTTTAATAAATTAAAATAGAACAAGCAATACTATTTAAGTGTTCCCAAATACCCATCCAGGCGATCAGTCGCCTGGTGCGTTTTTACTGCCACTCACCGAAGCGCCTGACTTACACAAAGATGGAGCGGGAACCTCACTCCGCCCTCTCCGCCCAACTCGCTCGACTTGTCGTGAGGCCCCGCTCCGGTCAATTGCTGACAGTTGTGAAGCTCTGCTAGACACCCCCAAGTCAAACGAATGCGTGTCCCGGCATAACGTGATCAGCATGGCCAACGGGTTCTTCAAGTTGTTGAAGACGTTTGACGTCTTCTGAGGAAGAGAAGTATCCCTCCCTCCCCCAACTGATCTTGCGATCCCACATCCCTGTTCGGACCACAACCATTGCAGAAAAACAGGGATCCTAATGGACTTTGTCCCAAGAGCGCTCAAAATTTCCATCCCAAGGTTCTTAGATCCACAGCTCAACAGCTATTAACCCGCGGCGTCTCGGGGGGAGTTGATATGCGCCCCCACTACGGTTTTACGCGGATAGGGAAGGAACGGCGCGCGGCAGCGCACCGAAATTTGGCATACCTTTTCCCACATCAATTTTGTATGTTGTGTCAAAATTTTGAGGTCAGGTCATTTGGGTCAACGAGTTAGTGAAGGTCAAGTGAGGTCCCCTCCTGAAATGTTCAATCGGTTGTCACGCTTTAACGGATGAAGATATTTTAATCAAGCTTTCAACGTTTGCTTATCTGTATGGACGAAACAAAACGCGCGAGAGTATATTTTTCAGTTTTTTATTACTTATTAGTTTTGCATATTTGCCCATTAGGACTAAAATCGATGATTCTGGCTAAGGTATGAATTTTTATGAGAGCAAGTTGACATTGAATAACGTTTTTCGGTCCGTTCTACCCATTAGAAAAATAAAAATTAAAGAAAATTGAAAACTCAAGTTTTTGAGGAAAAAAATATTTGGGTGCGCAAAAGTTTTAGAGCCATCGTCGATTTCGCCTTCCTTTTATGATTCCAAATAATTTTTTTCTCAAATCTCCCTCAAAATGAACTCCCCAGAGCCAAAAACATGATGTAAGTCGTGAAAACTTAGGCCCCCTAATGACGTCACTTTTGTGGGAGATAAACATTTGTTGGTGTTTTTTGGCCCTACTCGTCGAACGCTTTCCGATGACACCTCTTTCGTTTTCGTGCGATGCTTAGTTTGGAGATTAGAGGGGGTTTGTATCACCCCCCCCAGAGACGGGGTGTGAGGATATGACCGGAAAGACGGGGAGGGTTAAAGAAACATTCGTCAGGCTAAATTTTCCCAAGAGTTTCTCTTTCAACATGCGTTTAAAAAAACTACGAAGATTAAGGTTTCACAAGGACAGCGAGCATGAATGACATCAATCAAAATACACCTGTGCCAGACTTCAAGGGTGCCCAGGTCATTTTTTGTTTTATTACCGAGACATTTAGCAAACCTGCTCAATGACTCTTTACAAAGGTAAAGATGTGTTGAACTTTGACACCTGTGTGAACATTCAGGACATGGAAGGCTTCAACGTATCCACCCTAAGAACCAGAGGTGAAAAAGGCTGCTGCTTGGCTGCAAGCGTTGGTGACAGAAATTGGGAAAATATCCGAAGTTGTGGTGACAACTTACTGTCAGTGGCGATCCAAGGGGCAGCAACGGGCTCTGCATCTCCACCAAGAGACCGATTTTGCCGAAATTGTGCACTGAAAAGGCATTCTCTAAATCTGAGAGCAATGTATGAGTTAAATATAGTCTTAGACCGACCCGACGATTGATAGCTGTTGAAATCTGATGCGCTTTTCGAAATCCGATATTATTTTTTATTCGCATCCACCCAAGCCAGGCGTGGGGATTTGCCCCTATGAATGCCTTACGGAAATGCCTTACGGTATTTGTGTTATCATTGAGTACGAATTGTCATCAGGTCGTTTTGTATCTAAACATACCATATCCAAATTGTGTTTCCTAACCATCCATACATTATCCGCACTCGTCATCATATTTCAGTACAACATGCATGGGACGCGTACCTGAGCAATTTGGTGGTTACGATCGAGGTGACGGGGGGGGGAGGGGTTGGAAGAAAACGCTACCATGCGAGGTAAGCAGAGGCTATAACATGGCGGCCGTGGTAATCATGTCACCTACCAACTATCACAATCCAGAAACTGAACCCGATGCGCCAGTTCCATTCTACGGCGTAGTTGGTTTCAAACCTGGTTTTGGTGTGTGTCTACCTAGGTGCCTAAGTGCTAAAGCTGAAGTTGTGGTAAATGATAGCACGAATGGTTCGCCTCTGACAATCAGGACCAGTGTTGGAAACATGGGCTTGCTCTGGATGTTCTCCGTCCAAAAAAACAAATCCGAGAAATCATCTATACCTTTTTTTTACAAAGGATGAATGGAGTTGTTGAGACGATATTTTTGCTGTGGGCGCCAAATGTCCTAATTGGCGCGCCCTTAAGCCCAAGTAATCAATCAATCATCTACTTGATGTTAACTCACGACCATGGACACATGGAACACTGAACATTGAATTAAAGCACTGAACATTGAAACATGGAAACATGGAAACTTGGAACATGGAAGCAGGGAACACGGAAACATGGAAACATGGAATATGGAAACAACATGGAACATGGAAACATGTAACATGGAAACATAGAACATGGAAACATGGAAACATTGAAACATGGAAACATGGAAACATGGAAACATGGAAACATGGAAACATGGAAACATGGAAACATGGAAACATGGAAACATGGAAACATGGAAACATGGAAACATGGGACATGGGACATAGAACATGGAACATGGGTCATGGAACTTGGAAACAGAACATGGCAACATAGAACATGGAAACATATAACATGGAAATATAGAACATAGGGACATGGAAACATAGAACATCGAAACATAGACCATGGAAACATAGAACATGGAAACATTAAGCATGGAAACATGGAGCATGGAAACATGGAGAATGGAAACATGGAGCATGGAAACATGGAGCATGGAAACATGGAGCATGGAAACATGGAGCATTGAAACATGGAGCATGGAATCATGCAGCAAGGAAACATGCAGCATGGAAACATGCAGCATGGAAACATGCGGCATGGAAACATGCAGCATGGAGCTGGAAACATGGAACATGGAAACATGGAACATGGAAACATGGAACATGGAACATGGAAACATGGAACATGGAAACATGGAAACATGGAAACATGGAACATGGAAACATGGAACATGGAACATGGAAACATGGAAATATTGATCATGGAAACGTGGAACATGGAAGCATGAAACATGAAAACATGGAACATGAAGGCATGGAGCATGAAAAATGGAACATGAAAACATGGAAACATGGAGCATGGAAACATGGACATGGAAACATGGAGCATGGAACATGGAAACATGGAAACATGGAACATGGAAACATGGAAACATGGAAACATGGAAACATGGAAACATGGAAACATGGAACATGGAAACATGGACATATTGATCATGGAAACGCGGAACATGGAAGCATGGAACATGAAAACATGGAACATGAAAGCATGGAGCATGAAAACATGGAACATGAAAACATGGAAACATGGAAACATGGAAACATGGAACATGGAACATGGAAACATGGAACATGGAAACATGGAAACATGGAACATGGAAACATGGAAACATGGAAACATGGAAACATGGAAACATGGAAACATGGAAACATGGAAACATGGAAACATGGAAACATGGAACATGGAAACATGGAACATGAAAACATGGAAACATGGAAACATGGAACATGAAAACATGGAAACATGGAAACATGGACATGAAAACATGGACATGGAAACATGGAACATGGAACATGGAAACATGGAACATGGAACATGGAAACATGGAAAGATGGAACATGGAAACATGGAACATGGAAACATGGAACATGGAAACATGGAATATGGAAACATGGAAAATGGAAACATGGAACATGGAACATGGAAACATGGAAACATGGAAACATGGAACATGGAACATGGAAACATGGAACATGGAAATATAGAACATGGAAGCATGGAGCATGGAAGCATGGAACATGGCCATGAAAAGTGCAAAAGGAAGTTTGACAACAGAACAAAATATCCTCTCCAGCTCCGAATGCCACACAATTTTCCTCTCCGATTCAATAATTGCAAGACGTAAATCCAACCCTGATTAGGGCTGAAGTCACAACTTACAGGCAACCTGAGTGCAGTACATGCCCAAGGGGTGGGTGCTGGTGTGGCACCACCATCACAACAAAAGTCGATTTGTGGTATCCTGGGTCCTGGCTGCAAATTCAGTGGCGAATTAGGAACATCGAGCAGACATTTAAAGGCGAAGCATGCCCATATACCTATCCGGCTGCAAAAGACTGCTTTTGGAGAACGGAGTCAGTGGCAATCATGGTGCATTGTTGCAGAAGGTGCAGGCAAGACTGAACATCTTTCTGCTAATCAACATCATGTCTGCAAGATATGACAATCTTAACAGTGGTTTGTTGATGTGCAAGCAAAAATAGTATGACACTTCGTGCAATTTTTGGTGCTGATATTTCTTATTTGGGGGGGGGGATTATCGGTATTAGTTTACTTGAAGGTATTCACGAGACAAGTTTTACACACATTTTACTTCCATGAAACAAACAAAGGGGTTAGGTTCAGTTAGGTTAGGTTTTTCTTTTAATTTGAAATAAAATGTCAGTCCATTTTTAATGAGTTTTTTTTCAAAAGCCGATTAGGCTATGTTTGGTTCGATATTTGTAATTGAAAAATGTATTAGAAAAGTGTTCAAGATGGACCATTAAAAATGCTTACATGTAAGGTTACATGTAAGGTACATTAGGTTAGCTAGGTTAGGTTGGCCTACGCTATGTTTGGCTACGTTATGTTACGTTTTTTCCTTATTTGAACATTGCTTTTCATGGCAAATTAGCGAACTCCAAGCCACTTTTTTGGTAATATTTTGCCTGCGAATTGAAAAGTAATGTGATGTACTTCCTCCGAAGTGCTTGAGGCTGTATTAACAAGTCGAAGTTTCGTGCTATCCGTGTAATCCCTCAGGTAATTAGCTTAGCAGCTAAGGCGCTTGGTCCTACCTTCTGGCGCTTAGAACTCACGTCTGGGCAGAGCAATCGGTAGGGTGTTTGGCTTTAGCAGGTAGGGTGGGTTCGATACCCAGCAAGATCTCCTTTTCTTGGGCCAATGGTGAACGTGCTGATGCGTCATGGCATTGCTGTAAATTCATTGGTGGATAGCTGCCAGCCACCCAAGGCCATGTGAGCGGTGCGTTGTGGCATGCGGTCAGTTGTGTGCCGACGCCTCTCCCGGCAGGTGAGTCCTCTCGGACGGGTCCAAATTCACAGCGTGTAGTGGGGTTGTGCGCTGTAGGGTGGACCTAGCTCAATGCACGGCGCCGGCGGGGTCGACGCTGTGGCTGAGCCCTGCCTGTTGATGGACCATTCGTGGTGCGCCGGTGAGATCGGTGCGTCGCGGGTGGGCCGACGGTGACGACCGGGAGCGTGCGAGGATTCTGTCCGGACGGGCTAGTGGTGCAGGTCAGGTCAGGTGCAGGTGGTGCAGGTCTACATTCAGGTCGGAAACAGGTCCCCCCGTTGTAATATATTATATATATATATATATATATATATATATATATATATATATATATATATATATATATATATATATATATATATATATATATTCTGGAACATGGTACTCCGGTAACTGATCACATGACGTGCAATGTCATACGTTAATTCGCAATAAGAGTAAGTTCTTTCATCTACAATTTGGTTTCCTGATCATTTTCGTCGGTCAGTTACCAATACAAGAAATGAAGAAGACGAACTGACTTTTCACCAACAAGGGCTGATTATAGCCAGGAAGATTGCAACAACATGCATTTACAGAGGAAATGAGTGGTCACTCCATGTTAACCACATTCCTAAATATTGAATTGGAAAGCGAAATTCCAAGAAATCAAAAATTACCTCATGGTACAGATGTACCAAAATATCTACATCCCAGGCTGCTTGGTGCAGTATTTTCATACACAATGTTTATCGACCTAGAATGTCTGGCCAGCCATCTTGCCACACTACTGATTTGGAGAATCCTTATCAAGCAAAACGCTTGTTCTTCCAATCTGAGACTGCTTTGCTTGTGCATATAAGGTCTGTTGTAATTAAACATTTGCAATTATAATTAAATTTGAATTGCATTAACTATTATATATTGTGTAGTGTCTATGTCCCAGTCCAGAACACAAAGCAAATTCACATTACCAAATATTGATCATCTAAGCATCAATTGACCAAGTTATAGCATTGTTCCTTTCTCACAATCCTATTGGTGTGGTAAGAAAGTTGACCACACAATAAATGCCAAAGCTTGTTGGCAGCTGCTCCAATTGCAACAACATTGGGGATACTCAAAGCATCCCGTATGCTTCTTGTAGTTGTTTGAGCTGGTAGTCACAAGCTGTTCGTGGCAGGGGAAGGGTACAAGGCAAGCATATAAACTGGAAAGTTGAACATTCTCAGCCACCCTAAAAGTACCTACTGTAACCAGCAATCATGAGGGAAGCACTAACCAACATGAAATGGTGACAACAGGCAGACCCACTCAATGTACTAGTTCCACATAACATGGTGGCTAATGTTCAACATTAAAAAAGGTGGGGTCATGAACAGTGGTGGTCTTCTAAGAAAATTGATGTGGTAAGCAACTTCCATCTAGCTACATGCCAGTTTGGATATGCTGCAGTCTTCCATGACTTAGGCATGCCGCATATGGCAAAGTACACCACCTTGCATGATTGATATATTTGGTCAACATCTCATCACTGTTATTACAGTAGTGCTGCAAGTGTAGCTGCAACGTGTACTTACCTCAATTTTTCAACATGCTGATCAGTTTTTGCATTTCCCCAATGATCTGATGGTTTCATGCACCAGACATGCTTGGCGTAATTATGGTTTAACAATACTATTGACTGTGTTTATGGCTCTAAGTTCATATGCGTGGCATACAACCGGGAAATGGATATAATATAATGGATATAATGGATGTAACAGTAATCTGATTCATCAGGCATGGGGTAAATGGAGGTTATGTGCGTGGACCACCGAATATTACGCTATGTATGGCTGAAAAGCTGTACCTTGATGCCGTGCCTGCGCTCCAGTAACTATCGTAATAATGCATTGCAATAGCACACATACCAGCGACTATGATATCTATCCATCAGAACAGAAAAAGGAATTGTGTTTGCCACTGCATGGACACAACATTGAATGCTTTTTCATCATGCCTGTGGTAGTCTCTGCTTCAGCATGTGACAGCCTGGCGGTGTTTGATATTTTGTAGGTGACAGGCTGGACACTTTTTCACCTGCTAAGAACTATCGCAGTGAAGTGCAACAAATTCCTTGTGGGGGATGCGACAAGAACTACTTTATGGAAGCAGACAGTGGACCAGCCGCGGGAGTGAGGGAACGTCGTGCGGACTTGATACACGACACGGTCTCGCACTCTATTGTAGTGCACGTGGAAGTGTAATCTCACCTACCAAAATTTGGCAGGGCGAGTCGGCGCTCGTCGTGAGGTTTGATAGACGGCACGAATACGAGTGAGAAAACTAAGGCTTCATTACATTTCGTGACTTTATCATTTTGCATGAGTGACTTGCATTACTTTGTGATATTCAGAGTCGGGTGCGGTATGCGTGTGTGCGTTTGTGTGTGTGCGTTTGTGTGCGTGTGTGCGTTTGTGTGTGTGCGTTTGTGTGTGTGTGTGTGTGTGTGTGTGGTGTGTGTGTGTGTGTGGTGTGTGTGTATGTGTGTGTATGTGTGTGTGTATGTGTGGTGGGTGGGTGTGTATGTGTAGGTGTGTATGTGTGTGCGTGTATGGGTGTGTATGTGTATGTATATGTGTGTGTGTATGTGTGTTTATGTGTCTGTGTGTATATGTGTGGTAGGGAGAAGGGTGTGCGTCTGTGCGTATGATTTCAACGTTTCAAAAACTTGTTTGATTTCTTCTTGATCTTGACTTGACTTGACTTGAACTTGATCTCCAGCTGATTTCTTTGCTATAAATTTTCTTCGCGCCCACTTCAATTCCCTGGCAAAACTACATGAACTACATATGATTTAATAGCGTGAATTGTCATCCTCGCCGCGCAGCCTGTGCTCGGGAAAGGTGCATTTAGCTCTATGAACGGAGGATTGAAAGTTCACTTCTCTCGATCCTGACCTACTAGAGTCTGACTGATTTCACCTGATGTGTTTTTAGTTTGCCTGACCAACGCCACTTGCCGATGCGGTATTTGTTGTGAGGTTATTTGTTGTGACGCTATTTCCATCAGTCATTCGTGAGTTCAGTAGAAGCCAGTATAATAAGCTGAAATGCCTTCCCGGTCTCAGCTTGTTACCTAGGTATGATCTGCAATATGACATGATCACCAACTTTGCACCCCAAGGTCGTCTGAAACCTGACTCAATTGCTGTGAATTGTGCAGGCCAGTCAATGTGTTTCGGAAAGTCGCGCTTCCTCTTGAAGGCCCTATATGATGCCCAGTGTACTTTCTCCAGTCCCCCCAGACCGCACCGCACCTGGTGCCGCGCGGCGCATGCGCAGTCGGTCGGTGGGCACGAAGGTGGCGCCGTGCCCCATGCGCGAATAAACAGCCGACATCAGCACACGGTGGCAGGCTGGCCAAATTCACACACATCACATCACACGCGAACTTTGCCCCGGACGTGACATAAACAATGGGACGTGACGTCACCAGGGATATGCTTCTGAGCTGGACTGCTGACCGGGTTGCAGCGTCCGCACAGCCGTGCCACTTCACTGCCGAGGTCGGCGGCACCGACTCCGCCACTCCCCGGGGAGCACAGCGGTGTGGAGTCGCCAGGTAGCACAGCAGACAGCAGCAGTCCAGCGCGGAAGACCTTCAAGACGACCCGCCTGAGGAGATGGTGTTCACCGTCCACGCCGGCAAGCTGATGCTGCTCCTTGTGCTACTACTCGGTGAGTAGCAGGTGTGTGGTGGAGCAGCAGTGTTTCCCGAGGAGAGCAGGTGTGTGGTGGAGCAGCAGTGTTTCCCGAGGAGAGCAGGTGTGTGGTGGGGCAGCAGTGTTTCCCGAGGAGAGCAGGTGTGTGGTGGAGCAGCAGTGTTTCCCGAGGAGATAGGGCGTTCTGTTGAGTATTTTCTGTCACCAGCAGTTCGCATCACGAATATGATATTGTCATTCGAAGAGCTATCATTGTGCAGCCCTTTTCAAACTATTTATGACACAGCTGCCTTCCGCGACACAATATCTCGTGGTACTGTCGGAATTATTTGAAGGAGGTACCGACATTGAGCACTAGCCCGCTGCTCTGCTATTTCTGTTCTTCTGGCTGCCTTTCTTGCCGAACGCTATGACACCACGACTTCTCTGCACGTTATATATGTGTGTATATATGTACATACATGCGGTAAGGTAGATTTTGTTTCATTTCGACGCACTCCGCATTGTTCACCTGTTAAAATTTCACATTCATCTAGTTCAAATTTAATTTCACATTAAGTGTTGTGTACTTTTTAGGACAACGTGCTCCTCTCTCAGTGCCGACTGCTCCTCTCATATTGTTTCATTTGTTCCTGTGTAGCTGGCCTACGCAATGCTTGAAAGCCTCATGGCCAATGCGTACGCCGCCTTCCCTTCCATAACCTTTTTTTGCACAACATCGTTCGTGCACCTGAGCGAGCTTCATCTTCTCGTGCAGCCCACCTGGGCGAGTCCCGCGACGTCCGGACGCGTCGCTCTGTCGACCAGTTTGCAGACATGGTCGGCCATTATGTGCACCGTAAGGCTACACTCTACATCAGCTACGGCAACTACTGCGGCAGCACGGTGAACTACGGCGTCTCGCCCGTCGATGAGGTGGACAGGTGAGTACTGAGCGGCGGGTCCTGTCATCTGAGATGTTGGTGGTTGGTGATTGTATAATGGGATTCGCAGGTCTAACCGTTTTTCTGGTGTAATATTTTGACTATTTCCATAATTTTTGAATGCTATGCAGGAACGCAAAAGACGGAGAACCTAGAGCAGATGTGAAATGATGAAATATGTCATGAACAACTGTGTTTTCATATACACTTAATTGCTTACATCGGCATCATTGATTTACTCACAATCCTAACGAATATGTTGATGTAGAAATGACGAATACATCCGGATATATGCTGCTGCATAGACAATTCATAGAGAAAGCAAGTATGCACAGCATTAAGCACACGTCTCAGCCCCGTAGGCAGCCAGGAGTCTTAGTTTTCCAAGACGGCTGAACACTGATTTCTGCTTCGAACTAACTCGCTTCCGGTGTCCTTCAGGGCCACAGTTCCAGCACCACATTTACTGGCCACAGTTCCAGCACCACATTTACTGGCCACAGTTCCAGCACCACATTTACTGGCCACAGTTCCAGCACCACATTTACTGGCCACAGTTCCAGCACCACATTTACTGGCCACAGATCCAGCACCACATTTACTGGCCACAGTTCCAGCACCACATTTACTGGCCACAGTTCCAGCACCACATTTACTGGCCACAGTTCCAGCACCACATTTACTGGCCACAGTTCCAGCACCACATTTACTGGCCACAGTTCCAGCACCACATTTACTGGCCACAGTTCCAGCACCACATTTACTGGCCACAGTTCCAGCACCACATTTACTGGCCACAGTTCCAGCACCACATTTACTGGCCACAGTTCCAGCACCACATTTACTGGCCACAGTTCCAGCACCACATTTACTGGCCACAGTTCCAGCACCACATTTACTGGCCACAGTTCCAGCACCACATTTACTGGCCACAGATCCAGCACCACATTTACTGGCCACAGTTCCAGCACCACATTTACTGGCCACAGTTCCAGCACCACATTTACTGGCCACAGTTCCAGCACCACATTTACTGGCCACAGTTCCAGCACCACATTTACTGGCCACAGTTCCAGCACCACATTTACTGGCCACAGTTCCAGCACCACATTTACTGGCTTGACACGGACTCTGGAAGTCGCAGAGGTAGCATTTCTACTTCCAGCTTAGGACATAGTCCACTCGTGCCAGTGCGACAGAGCTGTGTTGTCTCGAAAACAGGACCGTAAGACCGTAAGCAGATTTTCTAGATGTCTATCATCCATGATGTTTTCGCCAGCACCGCAAAACGGGTCTGGGAACGGGCTCCCAAAGTTTCAACATCCCCGCCGACGAATGGTACCCGAGTTCCGTTTCACTAGCTCGGACAGAATTCACCGGTAGCGATGTCCGGTCCACTGGTTGATGGGTCGGTAATGGGCAGATATGGTCATGGCTCCTCCACACGTGCATGCAACGCGGAGGATGCTGTTTTTTTTTTGGGGGGGGGGGGAAGCCGTGCGGGAATTGAACCTGCTCCAGTAAAATAAAGCGTGTGATTTGACAAGCATGGGGAGGTACAGATATTTTGATGTATGAATTTATATTGGACATACATTGGCAAGCTCAGAGCAACGCCAAGCTGAATTAAAAGCTTCAAATCCATGTTCTTCTATGACGCACAGAGATCATATTCATCCCAGAAGGCTTCGGCACCGGCGCTGTCTTTGGTCTTCTTTTCGCCGCGCGCGCTGGTGGGCTAGATGCATTGCCCTATCTTGCCGTCTTGTTTTCTGTTGTAATTCACTCGAACAAATATTGCCAGAACACTGTACTTCTTGCTTTTCTGCCACATGTCCAGCGCAAACTTTCGGTCCGGTATTTTGAATTCGCGGCTAACTCTACCAGTGGCGTCCGCTACAGCCCGGAGGCCGGACGTGTGGTCGGTCGATTGTGGGCCACCAGTGACGTCCGCTACAGCCCGGAGGCCGGACGTGTGGTCGGTCGATTGTGGGTCATCAGTGACGTCCGCTATAGTCCGCAGGCCGGACGTGTGGTCGGTCGATTGTAGGCCACCAGTGACGTCCGCTACAGCCCCGAGGCCGGACGTGTGGTCGGTCGATTGTGGGTCATCAGTGACGTCCGCTATAGTCCGCAGGCCGGACGTGTGGTCGGTCGATTGTAGGCCACCAGTGACGTCCGCTACAGCCCCGAGGCCGGACGTGTGGTCGGTCGATTGTGGGTCACCAGTGACGTCCGCTATAGTCCGCAGGCCGGACGTGTGGTCGGTCGATGGTCGGTGACGGCTGGCCAGAAGACGCGCGAGATAGAGGCAGGGGAGGGTGCCGACCGAGTGCTCTTATCGCTGATGAGGAGAACGGTGCGAGCAGACCCATCACGTCATCGCCACGTATCACTGCCTCACGGAAACTAAACTTGTTTGCGCACAAGATTGGAAGTCGCAACCGACTTCATAGACTTCATATTCATAGGAAGACTTCATAATGTATCCAAGTATTTCGCGATTGGTCATTGGGAGGTTAGGGGCGCAGCGAATTCTTTCGACAGCAGCAAAGGCTAGCCGTCACCCTTTTGGATCCATCCTGTTTGTTTCGTCGCATGATCTTATCATTCACTTGAATTGTCCACTGGATCACAGAGGAACAGAACCGTTCCATCCTCCATCCGGCCAGTCAACTGATACTTGATTAACAATCGGCTGTGCGCACCACATTTACTCTTTATTTACTGCGATATCACGCTTTCACATGTGGCTATGAAGCGGCCCCGTTAGACCTCGATTGAACTTACTTGCATCATTTGTGTTCAAAGATGCTTAGACCCATTTCACCTGTTATCTTCTAAACATTCTGATGGGGACCAGTGGTAGCGATATTCGATGAGACGACAGTCAGACATGCCGTTTGTTTGCATGTGATATACTTTGCTTTCATTTTCCGGACCTAGGAATTTGACATTTACGATATCCGGTTTCCTCGCCAAGATATGCTCCTGCCAAAGTTCGCAAATATCAGCTCAGCAGTTCTGCTTAGACCTGGGAGGATGGGCATTAGATTCACCACAGTGAAATTAAGCTCCACGGGTGAGAAAGCGTTCAGAATTTCTGGGTCTATTTCTTTTACTCACCACCTATAAATGCGATGCTGAATGTCGGAGACCGTTCAGTGAAGTTAGCCGCCTTGACTCCATTGGTGACCGCTTGTGTAAATGTTGGTGAAGAGTTGTCAGTACATACCATGTTAGAAACATCCAGTTTAAATATTAGTGACGAGTTGTCAGTACGTACCATGTCCGTATAATATCGGAACTCAATGTTCGTGACAAGTTGTCGGTACATACCATGTCTGTAATATCGGGACTAAACGTTAGTTACGAGTTGCTGGTACGTACCATGCTAGGAACATCCGTACTAAATGCTAGTGAAGAGTTGTCGGTGCATACCATGTCAGTAATATCCGGACTGCCGTCCTTGTCAAATGTGGTAAATCCAACACAACGTTTCGGTCGCTCGCTCGCTTCTTGTCGGGTGTTTTGCCCCTTGGTTGTCGATTGACTAACGCTTCTGTTGAGCTTCATATGTTTGAACCTTGTGATGCTGGTGTGATTTCAGCCCGAGTCTCCCGATCGTAACTCCGCCGCCTGACCCGCTGCGCCACTGAGCACGAGGCCGCTACTTGGAGCAGTCGTTCTGAGTAGCACAGTTGGCAAGCTGTCGGGTTTGCGACCCAGAGCTCAGAGTTGCAATCGCACCAGCTCCAAAACGTTCAGCAGCAATGTCGGTTATTCCCAGTCCCGCCTGAGGGCGACCCGCCTGACGACGATCGAGGCAACACAACTGGTCGCAACGTTGTGTTCCAGATAACACTTGACGAGTGCGAGAGTCCCAGCTGGGCTGACGTCCATTGCTGATTGCGCCTATGCTGCGAGTCCAGCTGTCCCCCTTCCCCTCTCCAATTCCCACGACCACCACCTGATTGGTTGTTAATGCTTAGCTCTAAGTGCTTAACTTCGGCGGTCATCGGCCGACGAGTTGCATAAGCAACATAGCATACCTATGTGATGGAATAGTGGCACCACGCAACTATCTTGCCTCCATAGTTCCTGGCCACCGTTGTCTGCTCTCCATTGGCTTGGAGCTGCTAGTGATCCGAATACGAGGTTCTGTAGACGTTCTCCTGCGAGGCTGTTCACCGTTCCACTGTTTCGCAGGTGTTGTCTCCAGCACGATCTTTGCTACAGAGACACCCGAACGGCTGAGTGCTGGGACACCTGGATTGTACTCTACTTCACGCGCTACAGCTGGTCACACGAGGGAGACACCATCACCTGCAGTAAGCCGATAAGTGGACCTTTTTGATGCCGACATAACGATTCATGTTGCGAGACCTTGAAGTAGTGCACCATGCTGTTCGTGTAGCGGAATTTTGGGCAGCCTGCAGATCGAGAAGTCGCACATTGTTCTCGATAAAAATGTCGCGATCCAAGAGCTCTTGACAACTCTGCCAGCAGGGCGGTTTATGTGCCTTGTACTTCCCCAGCAGGGAGCAATGCTGACTGTAGAACCGCCTCCTGTGTGGCGGTTCTGTTTGTCCATCCATTGTGTCCATTTATGTTCTTTGCGCGGCATTCTGCATCATTTTAGACTGACGCTCCGGCCTTCCCACCCTCCAGCAGGGAACACTGTTGACTACCATCTTCTGCAGATAACTCGTCTCACCGTGACTGTCTCCTCACGCAGAGAGCGATGCGGGTACCTGCAGCCGAGCATTGTGTGACTGCGACAAAACGGCAGCTGAGTGTTTCGCCCGGCATCCGTATAATGAAAAGCACAAGCACAGCAGCATCTGGGACTGGCTAGCCTAGTGGGCGCAGCCGATGGCGCGCGCCACGTGCCGGTGGCTCACGCGATGAGTGCTTCGTCGGCGACCATGCTGTCCTGCTGGTGGTGCAAACGGTCCGGATATTTTCGTCGACGGTCGTGTCATATCATGTCATGTCGACACTCGACAGTCATGTTATGCCATGTCGACACTCGACAGTCATGTTATGCCATGTCGACACTCGATGTGTATGTCGACACTCGATGTGTATGTCGACACTCAATGGTCATGCCATATCATGTCATGTCGACACTCGATGGTCATGTCATGTCATATGATGTCGACACTCGACGGTCATGTCATGTCATGCCATGTTGACACTCGACGGTCGTGTCAGGTTGACACTCGACGGTCGTGTCAGGTTGACACTCGACGGTCGTGTCAGGTTGACACTCGACGGTCGTGTCAGGTTGACACTCGACGGTCGTGTCAGGTTGACACTCGACGGTCGTGTCAGGTTGACACTCGACGGTCGTGTCAGGTTGACACTCGACGGTCGTGTCAGGTTGACACTCGACGGTCGTGTCAGGTTGACACTCGACGGTCGTGTCAGGTTGACACGCGACGGTCGTGTCAGGTTGACACTCGACGGTCATGTCAGGTTGACACTTGACGGTCGTGTCAGGTTGACACTCGACGGTCGTGTCAGGTTGACACTCGACGGTCGTGTCAGGTTGACACTCGACGGTCGTGTCAGGTTGACACTTGACGGTCGTGTCAGGTTGACACTCGACGGTCGTGTCAGGTTGACACTCGACGGTCGTTCAGGTTGACACTCGACGGTCGTGTTGAACTGCGGTGTGGGTTGACACTGACGGTGTGTGTTATCGACGGTCGTGTCACCAATTGGTCCGTTCCCGGCACACCGCCAATATTTACCCAGTGTAGCGTTCGCCACCCTGACGAGCGTGTAACAATTCGGCGATATCCCGGCACATTCACAATTTGCGTCTGGCCCGTCGGCGGTCTGATGCGCGACACGCTTCCCGGAACTCGTCAGTTGTGAAATCGTCGAACGGAAATCGTCGGGTGGATGATCCCAGTTCGCGAACGCGCCTCTCCACGGGCTGAAGCAGCGCCAACAAGTCCAGTCGCTCGAATGCTGTTGGACAGCGTACCGTCGCCGACATGTCTGATCAAGGCGGCTATACAAATACGTAGCAATATCACATTATTTAACCCTGTGCACAAAGACGATCAATACAAATGCAAGCCATTTTCTAGCGTTCTGTCAAGCGTACAGGGTGCCCAATCCCCCCCCCCCCCCCTCCCCCGCGAACACGACGCGCCGGATCACATCTGAGCTCTCGCCCGGTGGTGGCGCAGATCCGACGCACGCCGCGGCCGCCTACGCAGCAGCGGTGACCACGGTACCTCATGCGAGCTGCTGCGGCCGGGTGATGCCCCACCCCCACAGCGGAAAGTATGAAAATCGTAATATCCGACAGATGGCGAAATAGAAGGACGTGCCATCAGGTATGATGGTGCACAAAGAAGCTTACCCTCTGGCAAATTGTAAATGACAAGTTTACTCTCTGGCAGATGGTAACTGGAAAGGGTACCCTCTGACAAGATGGCAAACAAAAATGTACTCTGGTAGATGGTAAATTAAAAGAACTTGCCTTCTGGCGGATGGTAATCAAAAGGATCAAATGGTAATCAAAAGGTCCTCTTGCAGATGGTAAATGAAAAGCTTTTTCTCTGGTAGATGGTAAGCAGGCAGTGCTACCCTCTGGCAGATGGTAAGCGGAAAGTGGCTACTCTCTGAGAGATAGTAATCACGTTTGTTTGTCATGGTATTCGACTCCATAGGGTAAGCCCTCCAACAGAGAAAACAAATTCAGTGCACCTCTCCCAGAAAAAACACCAAGTTGCTGATGATTCATGATTGCTGTTGCAACTCGGAAACCAACATTATCATTATAATGCGTGCTCGACATTTAGATGCAAAGTATACAAGGCACAGATACCAGAACTCCCAAAGTATACAAGGTGCAGATACAGAACTCCCAAAACGCTTCAAATTAGTTCTTCAATATTCTATAAAAGCTACCTCACGTATCAGCTGACGTTTCCGTCATGTTGTGCGATGCGTCGGCTTGATCCGTCTGTCTGTGGTGGCCGCGTCCACGGTCACGCTCACCTGTACTCACGAAGTGACCAACGTCCGACGTCGTCGCGGGCTGTACCCGAGCCGAGGTTTGTAGCCAGCCCATAGTTGATCACACAGGACCATGTAGCGGCACACCAAGAGTGAGCAGCTGTAGAGTGAGCAGCTGTGAAGAGCACCAAACGGAGCAGCTGTCTGCAGCGCGGCACAGCTGCGGACGCCACTGCAGTCGCCACTGCAGCGGCGACCGCAGTGGCGCCTGCACAGCCCCCAGCCGGGGGCGGTGCAGGCCGCACCAGCTTAACGTGCTGAACGCTTGGCCTAGCATGAACCTAGTATGACCAAGCATGGATGTTGCATGGAATGAATAAGGAAAAGCTGTAATGCTCCCTTAGATGTGTTTTCTCCAGGGCAGAGTACTCAAGACCCGTCTTAGTTTTCCCAGGCCCAATGTGGAAGCACTCGCAGCCCACCGGGCATCTGGGCGATGGCAGGAAATCCTTTAGATTGTTCGCCTGCCGATGTGCTTCCAGCGCTGTAACACTTCAAGGATGTGTTCCACATCACAATGGTGCCTTGCCGGGATGTAGGTTGAAGCTCAATCTGCTCGACCGGCCGTCCAACACGGCTCATATCATGCAAATGGCATTCAACCCATGCGTAATGCATGTGTCTGATGGCGTGCCACACAGAGCGATGGACGATATGAGTAATAGTTGATATGAGTAATAGTTGAATCGGTACCATCCAGCGGCGGGACGTGACGGCTGAAGAGCGCATCAGCGGGGACGTTGGCTGTCGGAGCTCACCTACTTCCCACACAACTCCGCAGGTTGCAATCATGTCGGCAAATCTGTCTTCGCCGGACCGGGGGGGGGGGGGGGGCTTTTGGAAGCCCCCGTCTAGCTTCCCATCTATGCTAGGATGAAATGCAAAGCACCGTTTGAGAGCTCTGGCCATGGAAAACCCGAAACACACCTCAGATTTGCATTTTTACTGATAGTGAGGCTACCAGAGGTCGTATTCGGTCATGATAAGGACACCCTGACTTAAGTCCCGGAAATTATTTCTTAAAATGACAAACTTGTGTCATTTTGACATCGTTGTTCAAGAATTAATAACAAGTCAAGTAGGGTCATGCCATATGGTCAGGTCAAGTAAGTTCAAGCCTGGGTTGCAACATCACTTTTGAAGTATGAAATTGTGTTCCAAGAAAAACTGAAATAATACTGAAACATCATATAAACCTGTCCTGCTTCTGGCCTCGTTGCCAGGCCCCAGATAACGCTGGGACAATGCATAAATTGATCAGCCGATCTCTTCAGCCTTCGACTAAGTGTGCACTGCCTGGAAAGTAATTCAAAACAAAGGTAAACTCAAGTCAAATCAGCTCAGCTTGCCCAATATCATGTCATTTTAGGTCATTCGTTTGTTATCCAATCTCATGTCGCACGACTTGGCAGCGCTGAAGCCGAATTCAAATATCACTTGGCGAGAAACAGCAACATTCTATATAAGATTGCATTGTGTGGAATATGAATATACATGATAAGTGACCTGACCTTACACCACCGATCTTTCACATATAACTTAACCCAGAATGTTATTTCGTGCTCTGTATCATTTTGGGTTGACAGATTACCTCCAAATTAATCGTTCCCCACTGAATTCGGTTAAAAAAACGCGGAAATTAACCGGAACTCAGGCTCTACGGAATAGTGCTCTTCACCTTAACTAATATTTCCAGGTAGGTGTTTGACCGTCTTGATAGAACAGCATGCTCTGATTTTGGTGATTATTTGTTGCAACTACTCTAATTAGCGGTACTTTGAATATTCTGAAACATCAATCACTTTGGCTCGTTCCAGGTCAATGACCTTTGATGACCTGGATCTGAAAATATTACAAAATATGCCAAAACAGATGCAAAATAAGCTTCTGCAAATGCGGTGTCCATGCGTCTACTTATTCACCACTATCGCGGCAACAATTGAGGGTGGAGGTGGCTCTCTGGAACCCCCGTCCCCGACCCGACGAGGGTTAAGCAATGGCTTAAACCTGCTGATCGAAACTAACCTCGGCTACCTGGTAGCTAAAGTCGGAATGCATTCCAATTTCTAGTTCTAGCCACTTAGTCAATAATGTAGGACGCTGAAATATACGAATTCAAATTCCTTATGCATTTTTAGTGTTATTATCTGCCATATAAATTACATTCCTCAATATTTTGCCTTTTCTCTATAGTCGATATACCCAGGAGATTGGGTACCACAAATAGGTTGTGCTCAAACACCATTTATTACTAATACATGCTGCCATAAACTGCCTCGTCTGTATTTTCCTGCGAATAGCACTTTCAGTGCGTTCCAACTTGAGCCGGTTTGAACCGATGTAAATCCGCCGTAGCTGCCGCCACTGCTAAGACTAGTGTTAGCCGGCTTGTCTTTGCCAGCCCAGCAATGAGGAATGCAAACATTCTTCGGAGTTTGGATAATAGAAAAGAAAATATGCTTTCCGCAGAAAGGATGTTAGTCGGTGCCTTGCTGGACACTCAGCCACAACGCGACTGAAAGTCTCGATGGTGCACAAACAAGACATTGCAAAGCTCCATCGCTGAGCGAAGTGCCGAGGCTTTTCAACCTCACAACCATTGGCTGAGCCCTGCCGGTGGAGGGAGGCGGTTGATAAAACCCCCACCCACTCACCCGCCAAGGTTTTTCGTCGATAGCTTCTGAACTTCTCAACGGAACCTTGTGGAATTTCCGGTACCCTCTGGAACATCTTTTTTGGACCTTTTGGTAAACACGTTTTGTTGTGCCATGTCAGGTCACATAGCTATGGCGTCATACAGGCGAACACCTTCGACCATTTTTCATGGAAATCGTAGATTCTCGCATCTTAACATAACATTGTGACACAAAGCGACACATGTGGGGATGACTCAATTGATATTCGGACATTATTCCTGTACATTCCATGGCGATTCAAGGACATTGGACTATGTTGACCTCTGACGACCTTTTTTAGTTTGGCTATGCTTATTTTAATTTCTGAATCCAATTTTGTCTTCCCATTTTTACCCGGAGCGAGTGGAAGCAGTGGTTTTAACAAACATTCCATCAAGTTTTCAACTGCGAGGTCAAACCTTGATCTGGCCTGACCCGTGACCTATGCTTTAAATGGAGCTTGATATATGTCATTACATTTGCAAAACATCGAGTTACACATTGGTAATAAAAGTGCATATATGTTGCAGTGTAGGAAGCGTTTGCGATCAGTTTGTGAAACGACTCGACCGTTGCGAAAGTGTTACATTTGACCTGACCTGCAGGGTCACCTATCTCCCTCAGATATAAAACGGGTGTTAATCGTGAGATCGCGTCGCACTCCACACGTCTGTATTTGGTTCGTCTTTTCAGCACGCTTCGTTCGGAAACGCTTGAGGGGCGATCGCACGGGCGATGGTGAAAATGCTGCACACGGGCGAGCGTTATGGAGTTCTCAAGATTGTAACGCCAAATCCAAGTATCTCGATAAACGTCACGGGATAAAAATAAACAAGTGAACAGCGCAATTCACGTGTGTGCGCTGATCATGCTATTTATAATTAGTGCATTTTTACGATTTGAATGTATATGCATATCCTGTGCATACATTTGTGTTAGGTGCTTGTCAAATTACACAGAGTCTTTCATTGACTTCATATGCATCAGTATGACAATGCAATAGCAGTGCTGGACGGACGATGACAAGAGATGTGCTCAAGAGTTCCTGAGAAAGCGGCATGGGGCGCAGGACCCGACAAATGCCGCTGCGACAGAAAACCATGCCTACCGACCACAGCTTGCTCTCTTGGTGGCTCTTTGAGACCTTCGTCTTCCTGCAACCAATTGTGTGCGGAAGTGCAGATCTTTCACTGGTATGTGCAACCGATTATACATAGAGCCGGCATGGTCGATTCAAGTTGCGATGTGTGCAACATATTCTGTGGACTCGTGCCATTCCGAGAATGGTGCCTCCAGTTTCGGCATAGGTGCATTAAGAATTAGTCCACCGTCAGCTGAGCTAGCGTGCAATCCTGCGGAATCGGGCTGCTCTGCCGAATTTGTTTTTTTAACGAACACATGGTGGGTGCATCATGCAGGCTTTTCGAAGTGGCATGGACATTGTGGTAGGTCATTATCTTTTTTCGAAATAGCATGGACATTATGGCGTGTCACTATCCTTTTCGAAGTAGCATGGTCATAACTGTGTGTCACTATTCTTTTCGAAGAAGCTTGGACATTGCGGTGTGCCACTCACCATCCTTTCATTCTCACAGCGTTTCCTGCAAGTTTATCGCACACAACAGTTCAGTGCGGCATGTATTCTAAGTGACATTGAGCCGGCCTCGGGGCACGAATGTCACGTGGTGTGACGTATCCAGGTGACTGACGGCTTGTTGAACCCGCGCGACAGATGGTGGAGCTGGATAAACGCATCCGGTTTTTTACAACTATTGCCAGCAGCTCCAAGGAAGTATTGGGACGAAGGCTGTTAAAGCTACCATGAAAAGAACCGGCACAATTAAAAGTGACAAACACACAGCATAAGCGGTGTACCAAAAACGTCAAGGTGTGGCGGTTTCAAAAGGTGGCGAAGGGGTAAGGTTTGGTTACCCTCATGCGACATGTGGACGATTCATGGTCCACGACTCAATTCATCGATGAAAGTGATTAGTCGACTCAATGCGACTGTGAAACTAAATGAATCGCATTTAATTGACTATAGGGGAGGGAACACTAAGAGGGAACACTGGGAGATTAATGTGAGAGATCATTTAAGAGCGAGCACTAGGAGAATGATGCCCTTCCTTATCCGGTCGCGGGCAAAGCAGAGCAGCCATGTTTTGTTTTGGATCGCTTGGGCTATGCACGATCCGCTGACTTTCTGAGCGATCATAGCTTCACGTAGGTTGTATGGAATTGTACTATCATTGCTGGTGCCTGCCATCCTGGCTGTGCATACTTACCATACAAGTGCAAATGACACACCGCTGCATAACCAATATAGCTGATGCGCCCTTAGTCTCCGGCAATCTCTAAGCATCTCCATCTCCAGTAATCCTCTCTGCATTGTATATTAATGCAGCGTGGCAGCCAGGTTCCGCATCTCGACCCGTCCACTGAGCCTCGTCCATTAGAAGAGTTGACAGGCAGCCTGAGTCCGGCAGCGCCGGGTACCGGACAACCCACTGTGGATCTAACTTCCAGCTCACGGAAGTTGTGTTCAGTCTACAGTCGTCTGGTGTTGAACGACTCGATGCAATATCGGCCGAGTCGGCTGAAACTGAGGCGACCGAGACCGGCAACAGTTCAGCCTCGGACCCCCGGCGACAGTTCAGCCCCGGACCCCCGGCGACAGTTCAGCCGCGAACCCCCGGCGACAATTCAGCCGCGAACCCCCGGCGACAGTTCAGTCTCGGACCCCCGGCGACAGTTCAGCCGCGGACCCCCGGCGACAGTTCAGCCGCGGACCCCCGGCGACAGTTCAGCCGCGAACCCCCGGCGACAGTTCAGCCCCGGACCCCCGGCGACAGTTCAGCCGCGGACCCCCGGCGACAGTTCAGCCGCGGACCCCCGGCGACAGTTCAGCCGCGAACCCCCGGCGACAGTTCAGTCTCGGACCCCTGGCGACAATTCAGCCTTGGACCCCTGGCGACAGTTCAGTCTCGGACCCCTGGCGACAATTCAGCCTTGGACCCCCGGCGACAATTCAGTATCGGACCCCCGGCGGAAACTCAGCCTCGGACCCCCGGTGGAAACTCAGCCTCGGACCCTGCCCCAGCGAAGGTGTGCAGGGCACGCGTCCACGTATTTCAGGCGTGTTGCGGTAGTCGTGTGCCGCACAATAATTTGTCGGGAAAATGGCAACAGAGCAGCATTGGTTATTTCTCATCTTCCCTTCTTTGACGTTCAGGATCCATGCTTGGGCACCGTCGGGTCCCCCTCCCCACGCACTGGCTAGCCTTCGTTTTTTTGTCGTAAAAATGTGTGGTACATACCATTTACTAAATAATGAATTGGCATCCTTTCCCATATTACTTTGATACGCGCTCAAAATCTAGAAGCAGTAATATATCTAGCAATACGAGATGTGCATTATTAGTACTAGATGTTCCATATACAAATATATATATATATATATATTAGTACCAGTCAATGCAGCCTCCGTGCTTGGTTTCTAACAACATTGTGTGCGGAGCGTCACACACAATACATGTGCATTGCAACATATAAAGTGGTACATGGAAAGCGCCTAATGCAATTACAGGTACTGTGGTGAACTATATTGTCGTTTACTATGTAATACCGGATGCTGCTCGCATAGGTATCGTTGATACCAGAAGCAACGAACAAAGATAGTTTTGGCTTCCAAGAGTGTTCTTGATTCCAGATCGAATTCACAGTAACTGAGCTTAAAGTAAGTCATTTGCTATCCTTATCGTGCAAAATTTAAACGTTCTACTATGCCCGTTTCCATATTGCACACATAACGGGAAATACATTATTTTAATACTCGTTAATTTCCTTTCACACTCTCGCTTGCGCCTTATCCTTTTCTCCTCCACGGCTAGAGCCGTCGCACTTATTTGCGTCTCATCTTCTCACTGCCCCGTCTCAACTACCCAATTATCCATATTCTGTCACGTCACATGTCCACTTCACTACAGTCTGAGCCGCTCTTCCATCCGTCACGAATGCACCTTTCCACACTCCTTGCTCGGCTCCCCCTCCTCGTTCCCACTATCCGCTCCACTCCGGCCTGCCTTCCCACTCTGCACGCCCCACCCAGTCTGCCCAGAGCACGCCCTCCCACTGCCCGACAGACACCGAGCCCGCCTCCCCACGCTGTCCCACATGCCGTCCCTCCTGCCCCCGCCCGTGCTGCCGACAGTTCCAGTCGACATCCCTCCCTCACCCGGCCATCGTACTGTCCCCACCCCCTCCCCACCCTCTCCATCTGACTGACACCAATCAGCCTGATCAGCCGGCCGGTGACGACGGCCTTCAGTGTGGACCGAGGGCCGCGTCTGACGCCGGTGTGGACCGAGGGCCGCGTCTGACGCCGGTGTGGACCGAGGGCCGCGTCTGACGCCGGTGTGGACCGAGGGCCGCGTCTGACGCCGGTGTGGACCGAGGGTTCAGCGTCTGACGCCGGTGTGGACCGAGGGCCGCGTCTGACGCCGGTGTGGACCGAGGGCCGCGTCTGACGCCGGTGTGGACCGAGGGTTCAGCGTCTGACGCCGGTGTGGACCGGGGGCTGCGTCTGACGCCGGTATGGACCGAGGGCCGTGTCTGACGCCGGTGTGGACCGAGGGCTACGTCTGACGCCGGTGTGGACCGAGGGCTGCGTCTGACGCCGGTGTGGACCGAGGGCCGCGTCTGACGCCGGTGTGGACCGAGGGCTACGTCTGACGCCGGTGTGGACCGGGGCTGCGTCTGACGCCGGTATGGACCGAGGGCCGTGTCTGACGCCGGTGGGGACCAGGGGCCGCGTCTGACGCCGGTGTGGACCGAGGGCCGCGTCTGACGCCGGTGTGGACCGAGGGCCGTGTCTGACGCCGGTGTGGACCGGGGGCTGCGTCTGACGCCGGTGTGGACCGAGGGCCGTGTCTGACGCCGGTGTGGACCGAGGGCGCGTGTCTGACGCAGGTGTGGACCGAGGGCCGCGTCTGACACCGGTGTGGACCGGGGCTGCGTCTGACACCGGTATGGACCGGGGGCTGCGTCTGACGCCGGTGTGGACCGAGGGCCGCGTCTGACGCCGGTGTGGACCGAGGGCTACGTCTGACGCCGGTGTGGACCGGGGGCTGCGTCTGACGCCGGTATGGACCGAGGGCCGTGTCTGACGCCGGTGGGGACCGAGGGCTGCGTCTGACGCCGGTGTGGACCGAGGGCCGCGTCTGACGCCGGTGTGGACCGAGGGCCGCGTCTGACGCCGGTGTGGACCGGGGGCTGCGTCTGACGCCGGTGTGGACCGAGGGCCGTGTCTGACGCCGGTGTGGACCGAGGGCCGTGTCTGACGCCGGTGTGGACCGAGGGCCGCGTCTGACGCCGGTGTGGACCGGGGGCTGCGTCTGACGCCGGTGTGGACCGAGGGCCGCGTCTGACGCCGGTGTGGACCGGGGGCTGCGTCTGACACCGGTGTGGACCGGGGGCTGCGTCTGACGCCGGTGTGGACCGAGGGCCGCGTCCGACACCGGTGTGGACCGGGGGCTGCGTCTGACACCGGTGTGGACCGGGGGCCGCGTCTAACGCCGGTGTGGACCGAGGGCCGCGTCTGACGCCGGTATGGACCGGGGGCTGCGTCTGACGCCGGTGTATGGACCGGGGGCTGCGTCTGACGCCGGTGTTGACCGGGGGCCGCGTCTAACGCCGGTGTGGACCGAGGGCCGCGTCTGACGCCGGTGTAGACCGGGGGCTGCGTCTGACGCCGGTGTGGACCGTGGGCTGCGTCTGACACCGGTGTGGACCGCGGGCCGCGTCTGACGCCGGTATGGACCGGGGGCTGCGTCTGACGCCGGTGTGGACCGGGGGCTGCGTCTGACGCCGGTGTGGACCGAGGGCCGCGTCTGACGCCGGTGTGGACCGAGGGCCGCGTCTGACGCCGGTGTGGACCGAGGGCTGCGTCTGACGCCGGTGTGGACCGGGGGCTGCGTCTGACGCCGGTGTAGACCGGGGGCTGCGTCTGACGCCGACGAGCTGATCGGCAGCCGGCCGCCCAGTTTATTGCTGCCGCGCCGACGCCGAGCCGACCGGCGCGGAAGCTCGCGATCGGAAGTGCGTAGCTCGGCGGTCCGACGGTCGGAAGTGGTCGGACTCCGACCACTTGCCAAGGTCTTCGGGGAGTGCCGGTGCATAGTTGGATGCGGCAGTCGCGAACGCGCCGCAGCTGTCGACTCCGGTCGCGCACAGCCGGCCCCGCCCCGGGGGACACGGCCTCAGCTGCGAGTCTCCGGCCGGCCGGCCCTCCGCGCGCCGGTGGGGCGATAGTGCGCTCGCCACGGGTCGGCCGCGCCCGTGGCGCGCTCGTGTTTCCGGGTCGATCTGGGAATGAATTTATGAGCTGGCGGCGGAGCTCGTCAGGCGAGAGCCAGCGCCTTCAACAGGCCGCCGGCGCACTGTCAACAGTCTGTCCGGCCAAATAACTGGCACCCGACGGTGCAACTCCGCAGGACGTAACTCTGTCGGTGTGGGGGGGGGGGGACACGACGGGCAGCTGGAGGGAGGGGAGGTGCCGAGCAAGCCGGAATGGCTGTGGTGGAAGGTGCAGCATTGGCGGCTCCACTTTCATGGGGTGGAAATATTAGTAATATTGATTGACTTGAATTCATCACGCATGAGCTTCACAATAATAAAGCCACCGTATACATTTTCGTCCAGCTCTTGTCCTCTTGCAGATACAGATGAATGTGCACTACTTTTCATTCAGATGTGACCGCCAATGATCGGTGATCGCGTGGTAAGCGAAGAACAGATACGCGGAATGCGCGAATGAATGTTCATGTGGGAAAACGAACGCCGTGACGACATTGTCTACGAGAAACGCATCACCCTGAGCGTACAGGACGACCAACAGCAGCTCCAGAGATTCCGACATTTGTGTGTCGTAGCACGTCGCGCGATGACGAGCAAGCCGGGCCTGGCACGCAAGTGTAGATATATGCGCAGATGCGCACAGATGTGACACAGACGCGTATTATTCAACAGGCACCGGTCACCGTCTGGCAGCGCGCCCGTCTGGTAGCCGAAGTGTTGTGGGTCAACGTGGCACGCCAGCTCTGATTGCCCGATCGTCCGCCAACAGTCGGCGAGAGAGTGGCGACCCTGTCTGGCAAGCCAACCAGGTGCGTCGTGTAGCAGCCCAATGTTCTTCCTCTTCCCCTTTGGCAGCATTCGGGCTTCAGCGTGTGTCTGACTATTTGCCAGCAGTTGATGCTACGTTACATTCAACGGCTTGGTCTGAAGTTGGAATTGATAGTGGTTCGTCGAAACGTGCATGTAGTGAAGAAGAATGCCAACATGCACATTGCCTTCATCGACGTCGATTCCTATCAAGAATTGCCGTCATCACCAATCCATAACTAATACACACCTAATGCGGTCTTGTCGCCCGTGCCATATCACGGGTCAAATCGCCCGTGCCATATCACGAATTAATTAGTCACCATGCCATGAGTTGTGACATCATGCGCAACATTCACTGCGAGCTCAGCGTCATTGCTATCAATTGGACCTCGGAAACAGCACCAGCACCAGAGAACTTTACTGTTGACTGGACTTGACTCGAATCGTCATTCTTGATTGTCATAATAAGGCCGACGCCGTGAGAAAAGTTACCAGCCGATCTAAAAGGATGTGTTGTTGATGCAAAATGAAGTTATCTTAGATGGTACTAACCGTCAGTGCTCTGCACCAATATCTCGTCCAGTATCCGAGAAAAAGAGGTGAAGTGTGGGTGGGTTCCGCCTCTCTACTTTACGCACTGAAACTAATCATAAACTGCACGATGAGAAGCAAGTCGAAGAATATAAATCCAAGAACCCCTCAATGCTCTCCAAACTGCAAGATTCTCCTGGCATATTTAGGCAGAAGTGTTTCATTTTCAGCACCGCTTCCAATTTTGGTGGGAATGACGCATCTATGCTGAGAAATGTCGCATGATTTTAAACAAAGTCCTCGAAGAAGCTCTTACCAAGATCCTATTAGGAAAGCCTGTTGGTGTACGCCGCTTCGTACCACGACACGACATTCAACGATAGCTGCATCAAAGTCATTGGTAGTATTGTTCAGCTCAGGAAAGAAAGGTAGCCTCCGAATTGCAAGATGGCAAAGAGCAATACGGACATTTTCATCATCTATAGAGCTTTCCGAAGCCAACGTACTGTGGAAAAGGAACATCCAGCTTCCGAACATCCAGCACTGCAGCGTTGTTTTAAACATCACCATACAACCAGAAGGCCGCTGAACACTTAGCCCTCGTCACAGTCTTTAATTCTTTACTTTTTGCGGACTCCCCACTTTCCTCCGTCCTTTTTCCTTGCTCCTCTCCTCTCACCACTTGTAACTTGGCTGCATCATTAAGGCAAATATTGACACCTCTTATCCATCGATTGGGGTTGACGTTTATTTACCTACTCTTCCGCCTCTTTTTCACTCATCTTCATCTTTCTGATATCCAGTTCTCTCTCTCTTTACTCTCTCTCTCTCTCTCTCTCTCTCTCTCTCTCTCTCTCTCTCTCTCTCTCTCTCTCTCTCTCTCTCTCTCTCTCTCTCTCTCTCTCTCTCTCTCTCTCTCTCTCTCTCTCTCTCTCTCTCTCTCTTATATTTTATATATATATATATATATATATATATATATATATATATATATATATATATATATATATATATATATATATATATATATATATATATATATATATATATATATATATATATATATATATATATATATATATATATATATATATATATATATATATATATATATATATATATATATATATATATATATATATATATATATATATATATATATATATATATATATATATATATATATATATATATATATATATATATTTTTTTTTATATTATATATATATATATATATTATATTTTTTATATATATTCTCTCTCTCTCTCTCTCTCTCCTCTCTCTCTCTCTCTCTCTCTCTCTCTCTCTCTCTCTCTCTCTTCTCTTCTCGCCTCGCCTCGCCTCGCTCTGCTTCTCGCTCTCGCTCTCGCTCTCGCTCTCTCGCTCTCGCTCTCTCGCTCTCGCTCTCACTCTCACTCTCTCTTTCTATCTCTATCCCAATTTCACTGTGTCTCTGTCTCTGTCTCTGTCTCTGTCTCTGTCTCTGTCTCTGTCTCTGTCTCTGTCTCTGTCTCTGTCTCTGTCTCTGTCTCTGTCTCTGTCTCTGTCTCTGTCTCTGTCTCTGTCTCTGTCTCTGTCTCTGTCTCTGTCTCTGTCTCTGTCTCTGTCTCTGTCTCTATCGCTGTCTCTATATGACTGTCCCAGGATAACGAGACTCTTGACGTTGCTGGGGAGACGGTGGGAGGGGGCGGACAATGCGAAGCAATGTTCTACCAAGTGATATTGCAAATGATTAGTTCGTGTAGCAGAGATGCTGCTTCTTTAAATTTGATATGCTACACTGAGCTAGAAAGCCACAGCTTGTTGTTCTCTACTGCGAATGGGTGAAGACGTGAGCTGATTTTCTTGCTCTCCGCCTGCCCCCGTCCGACCGAACGCTGTAAACACCAGGTCCAAACCAACGGCGACCACGTCATGAATGTCAAGCGTCGTCTCTTCTACACACATGTGCCTAGAATAGTAGACATTAATTGAAGGGGCTCAGGGTGCCGCACCAACTAATGTTTACTCATCGCAGCGCCTTGTGTCGCGATTCGATTATACAACACAATATTTATACGTAGGGTATTTGAGATAAACCAGGACCCCACTCCCATCTACCACAATTGTCCCTTGTGTGGCATCCATGATGAATACATTTTTTGAAATCATCGTTTTTGTCTTAGTTTGACTGGCTGAGGAACGAATTGTCTCGGGATCATCTGGCTAGTACAGAAAACAATTATTTTCATTTCGATGTTCTTGAGTCTGCCGACGTCCAGTGTGTCCATTCACCAAACAACATCATTTTCATTTAATCCTCGCAATGCCATAGCATTCCTCGCCCCACTTGATGGTGGGGGGGGGGGCAACTTAACTCCCTTGCTAATTTTTGTTTTACGCAAAATAAAGAGATACGGTCAACGTCATTGCACAGCTAAGCCCTTGACCTCTGAGAGTTCCTCGTACTATTTGTATCTGCCCTTTTTGGTTGACCTTCCCGGCAGCACAAGCAGATCATGGTCCGGATGCTGTCAGTCACCTGTTCTCACCGTAGTTTCTGAACCCTGGCTATGGCACAAATGCGATTTCGTGTCTCAACATTGGCAATATACAAATTGAACACTTAGGCTATCAACGGTGCAACGGTGATCTTGTGCAAAGGTCAAGATCACCGATCTCGTCAACGTCAACTTCCTGGAACATGCGATGAACTGTTGAATGTGACAATTTTCGGAACAGATGGCACTCAGAACAGATGGAAGGTAATGGGTGTCATGAAAGCAATGCTATATGCTTTCTATCATCGGATATAATTTCCAAGTACAATATCACAATTTGGAGTTTTGACAGTATTTAGGAAGAGTCGATAAAAAATCCCAAATTTTCAAATAAATTTTTGGGACGCCAGCCATGGCAGAAATGAACTCGATGTGTAAAGGTATCCTGGTTTAGCTATGTTTACTTCGCATTTGCCGGTATTCTAGCCTGTAGAGGGCGTGAAACATATCTACCTTCGTGACGTTTCAGTCATGTCTTAGTGACCTGACCCGATAGTCACTGGAACCGTGGTGCGCTTTTATAGAACATAATTTGCCATGACATACATGCACAGGTTTTAAAAACATTGACCAGTGGCAAAGGAATGCGCAAGGAAGCATGTGTCTAGTTCAACGTTTCATTTGACGTAGTGACGTGACGTGAAGTTACATTTTGTGTGTTTGTGTTTTCTTTTCATCATTGGTCAATATACCAATTTTTCATATTTGACCGCATCTAGCATTGTTTGCCGCGACAAATGTTTCAATGTAGGCCCATCCAAAATCCTCATTGGGAAAATGTTGTGACCTGACCTTCGCCACCCTAATACCGGTATCGTAAGGGCCACATTATTTGTGACACAATATACGCAAGTGCCGTAACGGAAGGTCACAGGATTCGCCACGGAGGAGAGGGCATGGGTGGAATCTTACTCAGCCTCAAATTGTGTGGCTGAGGACTTTTCGGTTCTTTTTTAGCAAATTATGGACAAATCGGAGCAAGAACTTGATTACCCGTTCTCATCCACCCAGCCTCGCGAGGCGAAGGCATGACGATCCCATCGAGGAAGGTATGTTAAATTTCAAAGCGATTGCGTTAACGATTAAGGAGGTACCGCAGATAAATATCAGGGGGGATCAGGTTGACCTTTCCGCACTGCAAGGGTGCAAACAAACCTGGCACAGTTACTGCATAGGTTTTAGTTAATCGCCAATCGTTATGTTGTCCTATCTTTCAGCATCGGATTTTATAATGGTGTTATCAAATGACGCATAAGAATTATACATGTTTTCCCCCGAGGTGAACGCAGTGGGGGATCCAGGATTTGATAATGGGGGAAGGACAGCATTCTGAAGGTACGCCTTCGGATTCGAAGTGGCCTTCGGCTAGAAAATTCGCTGAGCTGTGCTGAGGGATGGGCAATGCATTCAATCGTTCCAACTAGGGGCGCCTTTTCCCCTCGGAGGGGCACCTTCGACTGAAAATTTCGTTCAGTGGAGAGGAGGATTGCACGTGACCTTCTTGAAGGGGTGCCTTTTCCACCTGGACAGATGCCTCATCTGAAGTACCTTTCGGAGTGCTATGAGGTGGCCTTCGATCTTCGGGGTACTAAGAGGTGCTAAGAGGTGGCCCCTTGGCCCTCTCCACCTTGGATCCATCCCTGGGACCTCAACCTCAAACTCAAAGTTAACCAAGATAAGCAGATGAACGTAAATGTTTTGTCGTTATAAATAAGTCGATTGACTATCGATTTTCTGTAGTGTAATAATGGTTGAGCTGCCCGTGTGCTTAATTTGTAACCTATGACTGTAACATGTGTAGGTGGGAACATGTGCGGATGCTCGAGTAACATGCTAACTGGACGGGGAAATTTATTGCACCCTCCGAGATCGGAACGGTCATATTTTGCCAGGGAAGTATCGGTTAAACCGACTAAATACTTCATTTTCTTGCACATGCATGGATCCGTTGACCCCCACCCCCACCTCCACCTAGTGAGCAATTCCTAAGCGGATCCGTAAGCATCTGGTATTGGTATCCAAAGGCACAGTAACGTCCGAAGCAGTGAGCGCAGCCGCTTTCAAGTCGATTTTCTGGATCCGCCCCTGTTTTCTACGTTGCTACTGGCAGCCCACGTACCAGCGGTGACGTCGTTCTCTCGGTCAGCCGATATGCGCCCAGCGGCAGCTGGCGACCGCCACCGACGGCGAAAGCGTCTACTCACAGTACAGCATGTGGCCACCAGGGGCGCTGGCTCGCAGGGCTACATCAATAACATCGCTTGTGCGCCCTTGAGGGCACGCGCCGTTAGTGCGGTTGGGTCTGCGCGCGGTGTGGTCTCGTGCGTAGCGCGCGCCGGTCCAGATCTCTTGGGAGCCGTGAGCCCGGTGGAGGTGCAGCGCGGCCAGCGACCCAGGTGCGCGCCCGAGTGTCTCCGCGGTGCTGAGTCTAGCCAGTCGGGAACGTTATGGTGGAACTGAACTGGCGCCTTGTATGCCGGGTACCAGTGCTGCACACGGCGTTGGCAACACCCGCTGTCCCGCGCCAGGCCAGCTGTAAAGGCCGAGTGCTGGCGGCTGGGACCGAGTGCGACAGCGGCTATCATAAACTCGACCGACACGTGCTGTGGACAGCGCAGTTTTAGTGGACGATTGGTGGAACGGTCGCCGTGGTTCGCAGTTGCTTCCGACAGATTGCCTGGTGAGTATCGCTGCCGACTTGACAAAGGTCAAGTCGGCCTTGTGTACGGTGCATAGGATAACTTGGAATGCTCATTGTGATCGCCAAGATGTCTGGTGTCTAAATGCAGCTATGTTCTAGCAACATTGAACCTCCAGCACGACGACCAGAAATTGTTGCAATTTGCAATCGGTAGTGGGATGATAATGTTCTCCAGGAAGAGGAACGTAACTGTAGAAGCACGTAACAAGCTTTGGTACTGAGTCGTACGGCTGCGTATTGCGCTACTGGACGCAGAAAAATCCTGAAAGTTAAAATACCGTGCAATTCTGTAATATTTTTAAAATGCTTAAATACAAAGTTCAATAAAAATTAAAATACTTTCGTGTGCTCGTAAAATCAACTAATACATCACCGCATGCACGGCACGTAATTCGCCGGTAGCTTGTGGTCGATTTCGACAATTCGGCACCGTGCAATTGGGTTAGATGCTCGTCACGTTCAACATGGAGCAGACTTCAGCAACAGTGCAGCCAACTGTGTGCCGAAGTGCTCCGGGAACAGGCATGCTTCCCCCGAGTGAGCTGTGTTAAATTCAGTTGAGCACGTCAATTAAGTGCCCCTCAACACGGATCACGTACTTCAAACGTACCACCTGCCTGGCAAATTGATCAGATTGAATAAGACCGAGGTGCTGAAATGCGTAATGTTCTCTAAAAGTTGGCACAATGCATTGTATTTTTCCACGGAACCCAAAGCCTGGCACACGTGTGCCAGATATAGTTATTATTCTGGCATAAGACGAGATGTGCCCGGAGATGGTAACCAACGCGAGAGGTGCCTGGATGTGGCAATCAATGCGAAAGGTGCCTGGAGATGGTAGCCAATGCGAGATGTGCCTCGAGATGGCAACCAATGCGAGGGGTGTCTGGAGACTGTAACCAATGCGAGAGGTGCCTGGAGATGATAACTAATGCGAGAGGTGCCTAGAGATGGTAACTAATGCGAGAGGTGCCTGGAGATGGTAACCAATGTCGGTTTTCAGCGGCTTTGCTCTCCCTCTGTCCCTTTCCCCTTCCCTCTTCCCATTTTAAAAATTTTTTTTTTTTTTTTAAATTTTTTTTCACCCCCCTTTTTTTTTGGGGCTTCCTTGAAAAAGGGGTTTAAAACCCCCCCTTTAAACAACCCCCCCACCCCCTTCCCCCCCCCCCCCCCCCCCCCCCCCAAAAAAAAATAAAAAAAAAAAAAATAATTTTTTAAAAAAAAAAAAATAAAAAATTAAAAAAATTTTTTTTAATGCGACGAGGTGCCTGGAGATCCGCTGTAAACCTAATGGCCCTGTCGACTATGGTCATCGTCGCAATGGGACCCTTGTATCAGGGACCCGCAGGGAGTTAGGAGCGACTTTCTTTGAAGAGGCATTTGTCCAGAGATTCTCGTGTATGCTATTCGGGCAGGCGAAATGTCGGGTCGTCCCAAGGCATGGCTTCGGCAATAAAAATGAAGGTATCGGGAGACTCTTTGCCAAGCTATTAGCTTTATGTGAGATTCTAGCTCAAATAGAAGCGACAGTCGCATTCTGTTCGATGGCCTCTTCGAACAGGCAGAATAATTGGGAAATCGAGTACGTAAGCAACGGTGAGCAGGCGCGACGAGGTGGTAGACCAAAAAAAACACTTCCCTTGTCCGAGAATTGGCCGAACATCGCTGCAAAACCTTTATCACCACACCAGAGTAGAACGGTCTGTTAGCTGGCCTTGCAAATTCCTCGGTAATTTGTCGGCATCTGTCCAAGTCAAGAGTGCAGGGTCGCACTTGCCCATCGGTAAATTTTAAACGATTCTGTCGCTGCGCTTGTGCAGATATCGAGGCGAAGCTGGCAGCGAATATTACGGTTCCGGTGTCGTGAACTTTTTAACGATTGAAACCATTTTAAGTATCGACCCGAAGCGGGCAGCGAATATTACGGTTCCGGTGTCGTGAACTTTTTAACGATTGAAACTATTTTAAGTGCTTTTGGGTCAAAGTTCCCAGAATTAGCCATATTTGTAGGTTGACCTGTGCTTCACAGTTTAATCGAAGTCATTGATTACCTTGGATCTATGCTAATTTTGACCGACGACCTCGATGACCTCCAGCCAGATTTTGTCCGGACGTCTCACCTGTTCCGGAAGTGTCGCAATGCCAGCCCTCTTAATTGCTTGAACCTTAGCTGATCAACCCTCATGCCCTATCTCTATCTCAATAAGATAGGGCTAGCCCTATCTCATGTCATAAACGGAGGCCTTCCAGAGCATGTGTAAATTTGTAGTTGTACATCAGCGTTCAACTATTATCGCACACTCGTGGCTGTCCCTGCAAAGAGTGCTGCATCATATGTTAAACTATATGCCGAACCATGTGCTGAACTACATGCTGAACCATATGCTGAGCCATAGCTATGTTGTCATTATTATACGATGACCCTTCCTCGATGATTAGAAAATACAGTCGAAAGTTACTTTGCTCTTGGTGTATATTCGGATACAACCCTTCGCCAAAGCACACAAATAATAAGCAATTCCATCCATCAGCCGAATTATCACTGCCATAATATATTATCTATCAAGACGTGATATGGCTTCATTATCTAACAAGATTATCTTCATTGCTTAGCAAGACATGACATGACATATATAATTAATTATGGTAGTGATAATTCGGTGGATATACGGAATTGCTCATTTTTGTAATTTGACGAAGGATTTTACCCGAATATACCCCAAGAGCAAAGAAACTTTCGACTGTTTTTTTATCATCGAGGAAAGGTCGTCGTATAATATTGATAATGAAATGTTCCTCGCCAGAGCGCGAAATAATTTGTATAGCTATGTTGCCTTAAAGAATCGCTTCCTACCGCTGAAATGGAACTCTGATACCCAAATGTTGTATGTCGAGTCAAATAAACAGCTTGTTTGCTGAACAGAAATTGTCCGACTCAGCCTACTGAACATTGCTCGAGTAAGCAGTTTGTTCGCTGATGTCCTGTCGCTTACACATCCCTACTTTTGAGTTTCTTATTGCAGATGTATTAAAAAAACATGCCGCAAGCAACAAGCATCGATAACAACAACGTGCCCACACCCAGCCGAGAAAAGCAGAACTCTTTCAGCGGAGGTGAGACGATCTTAGCATCAGTGTCGAATATCACGGCATCAAGTGTTGCGCACAGGTGTCAGGTAAAGGCAAAGGTACATACTGGGATGCCTAAGCAGATTGAAGATTTCTGGTGCAAACTGCAAGCATCGGTACATCTTGCCGGCTTTTAGACCGGTCTACATCACGTCTGAAGACATGTCATTGCCTACGCCATCATATAACCGGGTCTCAGCCACAAACTAAAACGGTTGTGGGATATTGCGTTTTCAGGGGTTCATTGTTTCCATGTAGCTCCAATGAATGTGTTCTTTTTACTATTGATGATGTCAATGATGCGTGCCAATTTCCATATGTGGCGGTGCCGAAGTTGTGAGACTACGAATTCAATAGGTGTGTCAGCTAATGGTGCTATATGAAACATGCATGTATGACAGCTTGCATAAGTTCGAGATATTTCCTCACATTTACCTGCATTGTATGGTATGCGCTGCGTGTATGGACTATTTGTGTCTAAGCAATGCTCACCGGGATTCGTTTGGTGAGAGTGTGCGTCTTCCTGCAATAGTTTCGGAAACACACGTAGGGAACCTTTGAGCTCGTGGTAGAGCCATCCCTCCCGCTCTAGCCGTGAACTGAACAAGTCATGTAGCCGCGCAGGTACAACAATCAGGCACAGCAATCACAACAATCACTATGGCACAACAATTAGGCACAGAAATCAGGCACAACAATCACCACGGCACAACCATCACCACTACACAACAATCACCACGGCACAGCAATCACCACGACACAACAACTAGGCACACCAGTCAGGCTCGACAATCACCATGGCACAACAACATGTCACAACAATCACAACAATCACCACGGCACAACAATTAGGACGGCACAGCAATCACCACCACATAACAATCAACACGACATGTTCACCAGACTAGACATGGGTGTGTTCCTCATCCTCGTAGCTGCAACATCTCCAGCTTCTGGTTTTTCATAGCATCATGCTTGATGTAACAATGGAGTTAGTTCAAACTAGAGAGATGGTTCAACATGGAACTTCTGCTCCATGTTGAACCGACGCCAATGCCACGTCGATTCGGTATGGATTCCATTTGGTATCCACTTGCAACACTTTGTTAGCGTTCGGATCGGGTCAGCAGAGATCCACGTGTCTGCAATGTTACAACTTGTTGAATGATGAACTATTGCGGGAAAATATACACCTCGTGGGACTGCTGTTCGCTCGCCGACCTGGTGGGCTCAGAGCGATCGGAGGCTGAGAACAAAACCGGGTTAACACAGAATCAACGCCGCCCGAAGCACAGGATTTGATCGTCCGCGCATAAGTATGCATTGTATGCATTTACTACAGACACATCCACGCATCACGATGGCTGTTATCTTGCCTGTCGAAATCAGTCGGATAAACGAGAATGGGGATATGATAGGCGATGGGATGTGGGGCGGATGTGAGGCTAGGAGTTACTAGGTAAAGTGAAGACTGAGGATGTTGCAGTTCGGGGCGTGTCAGCCAGTATCGGCGCCTCGCTCGACAAACAGCAGGTAGGATGATCTAAGAATAGGGAACAAGTAAACAAATGAGTATCATGCAATGGAGAAAGGACGACCTTGTGATCTCGAGATTCGTTTCGTGGTGAGTGGTTCGGGGACTTCATGTTATTGAAACGGAGATAGCGCTATACAGATGCATAACTTGCATGCACCACACTGCACTGTGTTGCTGTGGTTGCTGTTTGCTGTTGCTGGTTTGATGTTTGTGCAGATATCGATCCTGTGGCGGAATGAATGCATTCCAGCGACGATCGGACGCACGGACACGAACTCCGTCCATCGTGACATGGTGACATCGTGACACAGCTTGCGACCGTTGCATGTCTGCAGAGCTGACGTGCCACACGTTGGCGGGCGGCCAGCGGTGGCGAGAGGAACCGGCGGCCGACGGCGCCGCAGTCTGTGTGTTGGCGGTCACCCCACCGCGCCGGCCGGCTCTCTGCCACCAGCCGCCGCCGGGCGTCCGGCTCGAGTACCACCTGCTGCCACACTCGGTCATCGACAGCGCCCTCTACTGGCCCGACCACCAGCACCGCCACGTTCTGCCTGTCGAGGCGTTGTTCGAGCGGTCCGGCGACACGCCGTCCTCACGGGGCCGCTCGCCGTCCTCGCGGGGCCACTCGCCGTCCTCGCGGGGCCGCTCGCCGTCCTCGCGGGGCCGCTCGCCGTCCTCGCGGGGCCGCTCGCCGTCCTCACGGGGCCGCTCGCCGTCCTCACGTGGCCGCTCGCCGTCCTCGTATGGCCGCTCGCCGTCCTCATATGGCCGCTCGCCGTCCTCGTATGGCCGCTCGCCGTCCTCGTATGGCCGCTCGCCGTCCTGGCGTGGCCGCTCGCCGTCCCCGCCCGACCACGCGGGGTCGGCCGGCGATCTGACTCTGGACGCAGGGGACGAGTCGCGACGCGCCAGCCGGACGGCGGCGACGCCGGCGGTGGGTTCGATGGGTTCGGTGCGTCGCTACCGCCGCATGGTGTCCTACAGCCGCACCGGCGTGGCGCCCGTCTACGGCGTGCGCCAGGAGCGGAGCTCGTCAATTCCGGTGCATCTCGACCAGATCAGGTGAGCTACGGATGTCAGGTCAGGCCAGGTTAGCATGTCAGGTCAGCTCTCAGTTACGTTAGCTGTAGCTCAGAGCAGGTCAGACTTGTGGTTGTTGCCAGGTCAGGTCAGATGAGGTCATCATAGGTCAAGTGACATTGCATGAGATGTTTGATCGCCATGTGTCTAGCTGATGCATATCACAATGCTGGGCATCGCGAGCCATGTGAGGGCAAACATCAGCTGTCTAGATATATGCTTACCTGTTCTCTTCAACTCGTCCTATCGTGGCGACCGGACTACTGCCGGCCGGCCATCTGCGACATCACGTGCACGTGCTATGGCATCCCAACGGGTTATCACGCTGCGATGCCACGGTCTGGCGGGCCTCCGGGCGATTAACGACCAGTGACCTGACCGACGATCACGCTGCGATGCCACGACCTGGCGAGCCTCCGGGCGATTAACGACCAGTGACCTGACCGACGATCACGCTGCGATACCACGACCTGGCGGGCCTCCGGGCGATTAACGACCAGTGACCTGAGCGACGATCACGCTGCGATGCCACGATCTGGCGGGCCTCCGGGCGATTAACGACCAGTGACCTGACCGACGATCACGCTGCGATGCCACGATCTGGCGAGCCTCCGGTCGATTAACGACCAGTGACCTGACCGACGATCACGCTGCGATACCACGACCTGGCGGGCCTCCGGGCGATTAACGACCAGTGACCTGACCGACGATCACGCTGCGATGCCACGACCTGGCGAGCCTCCGGGCGATTAACGACCAGTGACCTGACCGACGATCACGCTGCGATGCCACGATCTGGCGGGCCTCCGGGCGATTAACGACCAGTGACCTGACCGACGATCACGCTGCGATGCCACGATCTGGCGGGCCTCCGGGCGATTAACGACCAGTGACCTGAGCGACGATCACGCTGCGATGCCACGATCTGGCGGGCCTCCGGGCGATTAACGACCAGTGACCTGACCGACGATCACGCTGCGATGCCACGATCTGGCGAGCCTCCGGTCGATTAACGACCAGTGACCTGACCGACGATCACGCTGCGATACCACGACCTGGCGGGCCTCCGGGCGATTAACGACCAGTGACCTGACCGACGATCACGCTGCGATGCCACGACCTGGCGAGCCTCCGGGCGATTAACGACCAGTGACCTGACCGACGATCACGCTGCGATGCCACGATCTGGCGGGCCTCCGGGCGATTAACGACCAGTGACCTGACCGACGATCACGCTGCGATGCCACGATCTGGCGGGCCTCCGGGCGATTAACGACCAGTGACCTGAGCGACGATCACGCTGCGATACCACGATCTGGTCGACCTCCGGGCGATTAACGACCAGTGACCTGACCGACGATCACGCTGCGATACCACGATCTGGTCGACCTCCGGGCGATTAACGACCAGTGACCTGACCGACGATCACGCTGCGATACCACGATCTGGTCGACCTCCGGGCGATTAACGACCAGTGACCTGACCGACGATCACGCTGCGATACCACGATCTGGTCGACCTCCGGGCGATTAACGACCAGTGACCTGACCGACGATCACGCTGCGATACCACGATCTGGCGGGCCTCCGGGCGATTAACGACCAGTGACCTGACCGACGATCACGCTGCGATGCCACGATCTGGTCGACCTCCGGGCGATTAACGACCAGTGACCTGACCGACGATCACGCTGCGATACCACGATCTGGTCGACCTCCGGGCGATTAACGACCAGTGACCTGACCGACGATCACGCTGCGATACCACGACCTGGTCGACCTCCGGGTGATTAACGACCAGTGACCTGACCGACGATCACGCTGCGATGCCACGACCTGGTCGACCTCCGGTGCAGTCCGCGTCGACATTGTCGCCGATAGCTGTTCCTCAGAAATGTGGCCAAGTTCCGGCCAACATTCCCGAGTCTCGACAGAGCACAGTTGTCCTCTCTCAGCTCTGACTAGACGCCTCCAGCAGCAGGAAGCAATTGTAAAAATCCGCTAAATTCGAGAACTCCGTCTGATCAAGTTTGAAATAGGCACTCAATGATGACAAAATATTCATACTTCGTGTTCTCTAAGTGCTGCCCGTTCTTGCCGCCCGAAGTGTGGATGCAAGGTTTGACATAGCGGATTGCTTCCAGCACGCCGCTGTTTGCTGGCCGCTGACGCCCAGGGAGGGCATGGCCTTGTGCCGCCGCCAATCTTAGACTCGTCTGGCTGGTCTGCCCCCCCCCCCCCACGGTTCTCTTTGACTAGCCTCACGTTACCCCATATGCGGGAAGTTCGTATTCAGGATGCATGTTGAGAAATGTTCGCACAGATGACGATATGCTCCGTCCGCTAGCCAAAGGCTGTTGAGCAGGCTACAGCGTGGAAACAACAACTCAGCTGTTTCGATTAGCAACATGCTGCATATAAAGCTGTATGTGTACTCAATTGTTTGTTCGGTGTGCAGATCTAACTGTATAGTATGCGAACCCGAACATTTGCCTGCGCTCCCTAACACCTTGAGTGCTCGACCGTCCCCCGGCTGCTTCTCTGATATGGATGATGGTTTCCGCAGTGGTCAAGACACTCCGGTGTCCAGGTACACTTCCAAACAGAAGAAGATCCTGATCTGCATTTCCCTTGGGGAGTTGCTGCAAGGCTGTTGCGGAGCCGTTCTCATTCCTTTCTTTCCATCCGAGGTAAGTGTTGGTGCTACCCTAAGCGCCTTGGCTTCAGTTCTAGTCTTGATTTTAGTGTTAGTTAGCCCAGTGACATTATAACAGCCTATGTATCGATGATGCGTGGGCAGGACAGTCGATGCGTCGGGTGAAAATTTTATTTACCTCCAAAGGAGTCCATTTAATTGAGTCAACTGAACTGGCGACAGATCTAAAAGCACCTGCCGTCTATCACGCATGCGCAATATGACACCTTGATACGCAATGCATGCCGAGTCACAGCCTCAACTTCAAGACAGCCCATCACACCTCTACCCAGCTCTACTCTGTTATCTTCAAACTACCTAACTTCGGCACCTTACATCAAGTCAACCTTACCTATCCTATTTATTCTACCCCCGACTACGTCGTTCCATGAACCATAACCCACCACCACATTCATCTACACACTACCGGAAACAGCCGACATCACCACACGGTGGCAGGCTGGCCAAACTCACACACACACACAGAAGCAATTATAGATGAAAGAGCACAGGCACGCAATGCGTGCTGAGTCACATAAGCATGTATTGGTGCGAGAGCACAGCCACGCGACAGCCATTAGCCCCTAATCTGGTGTGATTCTCATGGCATGCTCATTTTAAGCATCACCGCCAATAATATGTGCTGCATCATCACTCAACAGCCTAGGTTCTGATCCCAATTTCCTGGAATTCAATCCCGTCATCGGTTTATAAACTGACTAAATTTGCCATTGTTGTCTGCTGTTCTTTTTCATCTGCAATGTTTAACAAATATATTTCCGAATAGATGTGCATATATATATGTACCCTCGTACGTACGTACCCGTTACGCTGCTCCACGACGATTTTTTCCAACTCCGTTATTCAGATTGACGACATTTTTGCTTTGTTTTCAAGCAGCTGCATCATACATTGATCGCTATTACTGCAATCGTGTTTCCCTGCTTAGCCTTCGATGGATCAGTGTGTGCAATTATTCAAATAAAATACGTATATTTTCACATTGTAGGAAGAAGTGTTTTCTAGTGACCACGTAACCGCAAGTACCACAAAATGGATCATCACATCGCTTCTTGGTATACAGGAAACGTCGTGTGGGAAATGTCAATGATTTCCTTTGGCCGAATTAGAGGTTGTTTGGAATTGCATATTTTCTATTATATTTTGGAGAATGTTCTAATCTACAGATCGCCAAGGTGGACACCTTCACCATCCCACTCCATTCACCCCCACATTTTACTCACCCTCACACTCCATTCATCCTCCCACTCCCTCCACGGGGCGTCGGTAGCTCAGCGGTTAGGCTGAGCGTCGCGCACGCCAGAGGTATGGGGTTCGATTCCCCGCGATGCCCACCCTTCCTGCCAGGGTGAGAGGCAGGCGACGCTATATGGCCTCAGCTGCTGATTGCGTCGTAAAGTACAATATAATCCCACTCCCTTTACTCTCCCATCCCTGCGACCTCCCACTCCCTTTACACTCCCACTCCATTCATCCTCCCACACCCTTCACTCTCACACCCCTGCACCCTCCCACACCATTCACCCTCCCACTCTCTTCACCCTTCCACCCTTGCACCCTCCGACACCCGTTGAGTCTACATGGCCTACCCTGGGTCCGGAACTATGTGCACAATTATTCAGGGGTGATCGATTTTAACATCATATTGCCACAATTTCGATTGCAGAGCCGCCGACTGATCTGATCAAGTTGTTATTTGTTTGTTAGTGTTGCCTCTATTGCATCTGTTTAAATATTACCCATCATTCACCATAGTTCATATTTAGTGCATCCACCATCATTGCTTTAAGCCTCGCATTAAAACGATACGATGTATGTTGTTGTTGACTGAGCATGCTTCAAATTACTCGAAGTCTCTTTGGAGGGTACAAGGACTCCAAGTACGGGAATGTAAGCCCTCCTCATGTATTTATAAGCACATAATTATCTTCGCTCCCTATGGATGTCGTCCGCTATATTGAAACGTCATCATCTGACTTGTTATCACGTGAAGAATTTAACTTTAAACTGACAAACAGAAATCAACTACGTTATTTGCAAAGCTATGACCGACTTTATCAACGTTGTTTTCCCTTTAATCGCCACGTTTTCTGGGACCAATGATTCAATAGGTGTTTAATAATACTTACTACTGGTTCAACGTTCATCTTGTCAGAAGTCTGAATGGTACCAACTCTGATAACAAAAACCTTTGGTTTTTCTAACACCGGGATGGGATTACATAGGAACTTTTTGCTTCACTTTTGCCTAAAAAGTCACATATATTGACATGCAAAGCGAATGCATATTTGACATATGTGAGGAAGCAAGTACCGAAGGTAATACATTGCCTAGATGTCTGCATAAACTCTAACATAATTATAAATGAATTGGCAATGGACTGAGCATCGTGTTTAAAAATGTATTACAAAGCTGTAGTACTTGGAATGCTTCACTTGACACCACAATTCATTTCGCGATCTTTAACTCTCCTGTTTTAGTTGCCGTGCACTTAACTGGTGGTGAACGATTAGGTCTGATGCCGGGCATTCCTGTTGAAGACCTTGTTCTGATTTATACTAATTTGATGTGTATCCAATGTTTACATATGCGAGTTCAGTGTCGCTGTGGGGCTCCTTGGCTTATATGATCACTATGGCTGGCGTGCTCCAAAGTCTAAATAAACAACCAACCGACAATTCGGTCAAGTCGACATCATTGTTCAAAGCGATTTCGTGCTCAACGGAATTGAACGCATCTTTATATTCGAATGTCATTGAAGTTCTGTTCAAATGCTCTTCTTCAACATATTGAATGATGTGAGGAATTGGTTGAATATTAGCGCCAATTAGTTTCACACTTGTTGATTTAAATTACTTGAGGACAGAGGCGCTGCCAAGGGTAGGGATCATCCCTCCACCCTTAGCAACCAAAAATAAACTAGATCAAACAATAATTTTTTAGATTTTCACACTGCAAAACCAAATGGCTTCGGTGCCCTTCGCGCGCCGAAAGGGTCTTTATTTCATTACATTATTTTGGTCAAGCCTCCCCCCTTCAGAAAATTCTGATTGCGCCTCTGATCGCCACTAACTACACTGAGTGTCACTGTCATCAATCTGCTCACTATTAGCTTCGAAACGATTCATATACGCTGTGTTTACCTGCTTCGGTATTAAAGTAGTTACCCCTCTTTCCTGCCTTACGAAGAACTTGGAACCGTCGTGTTTGCTTTGCTCGGCTCACATATGCAACTTAAGCAACTACTAAATATCCAATGTCTCAGCAGAGAAATGGTAGGGACTCCTCGAACAATGATTAAACTAAGATAGTACGGTGTGAGGATTTTCCAAAAGTAAGTATTTTCATAATTGATTGGGATCGCGTAATAGTATTCATGACCGTATTCCAAACCTGTCAAAAATGGAAATATAAGCAACCTAGCTAGGTGAGTGGGTATTCGAAATTCAGAATCTCACCCCGCCCAGCTTGGAGAACGCTCAACGTTCTCCAGCTGATAGAATCTGTACGATGTGATGTTTAGCGGAAGACTTTACAGCTTGTGAATTTCCCAGTACATACCGAAGTGAAACAATGCGATTGCACCCCATGCTATTAAAGCACATGCACATTATTCAGTTAATAGGGATATGTGCGCTTAGGTTAACCATACCCTGATGAAGGCGTGAGCCGAAATGTAGGTGTGATAAAGGTATATGAGGTGTGATGAAGTGGATGGTTTTGCGTTGATATTTTATGTCTCACCATCGCTAACACGTGCACATTGTTTCAACCGTAAACTGACCTCATGCTGGTGTTTCGGATTGCAACGGAGACAGCCTTGGACGTGCGCCAACTGCTCCCGACTTGTGGTGTGTCGGCTGCGGCGTGTGTGACGTCAGGACTGGTGGCTGGCAGTTGTTGGCGCGTAGTTTGTCGACTGCGGTGTGTGTGACGTCAGGACTGGTGGCTGGCAGTTTTTTGCGCGTAGTTTGTCGACTGAGGCGTATGTGACGTCAGGACTGGTGGCTGGCAGCCTTTGGCGCGTAGTTTGTCGACTGCGGTGTTTGTGACGTCAGGACTGGTGGCTGGCAGCTTTTGGCGCGTAGTTTGTCGACTGCGGTGTGTGTGACGTCAGGACTGGTGGCTGGCAGCTTTTGGCGCGTAGTTTGTCGACTGAGGCGTATGTGACGTCAGGACTGGTGGATGGCAGTTTTTGGCGCGTAGTTTGTCGACTGCGGCGTGTGTGACGTTGGTGGTTGCTGACAACTTTTGGCGCGTTGGCGTGGCGTGGAACGGGCTTTGGCCCACACTTTGTACCGTACCTAGACATAGCATGGCATGCAAGCTAAGCTAAGCTCGGAGTCTCTCCGAATGTCGAAATTGAGTGCTCTTAATATGTCCTCTTCGCACCTGAGGAACCCGATCGGCTCGGGTAAGGACCGCCCAGTGTCGGAGCAGCTCACACTGCAGGACATGTTGAGGCTGGGCCTGCTCCTCGGGAGCAGAGTGGGAGGGACAGCAGGAACTACACAGAGAGGGAGCACAACCTGGTCGTGATCCCCCTGTTGTAGCAGTGGAAGAAGACAAACATGCTGTCTGCGCCACCTGTCACCAGCCAGCATAGGACCATGGAGTTGAAGCTGTCAACTATATTCCAACTACACTAGCATTTCAGCAGCCAATCGCTCCACCGTCCATTCCTCAGACTGAATCAGACCAACACATTGGCCGTGGATCACAGCCCTAGTCCCGCTGCTGCTCCCAACCTAATCACCAACAATCATCCAGGTGGTACCCACCCGTCTGGATTCCGGGTTGTCAGTGTCTCACGCCGGTCCATCTGCAGCCACGTCGGCATCTCCTGTGTGCTGTGTCTGGCAGGATGGTGTGTTTCGCTCTCGACAGGCACAAGCTCGCGGAGTTTCGGAGTCAGTGATCGGTCTCGTGTTCAGCTGTTACGCCCTCACGCAGCTCGTGACGACGCCAATCACGAGCAAGCTGGTGAGTGTCGACCAACAATAGATTGACACGTGAGAAACTGCCCATCGAGCGGGAGCCCCAATTTGACACACCATTTACAGGCCTGGGCTGGGAGGGTTTTCCCCTCTCCTGGCGAATGTTCTCGATATCTGCAAGACCGGTGAAGATATCAAGCATAAATTTGCAGTACGTGTCCATGCATCGATTATGCACACTCCGACATGAAGTATATGTTCAGTTGACTATGGGGTGAGCCGTAGATGACGTCAAAATTGCGTCACTTTCCCTGACTTTTGGTTTTCGAAATTGCACACGTTTTGCATGAAATTGCAAAATTATAATTGTGAAGTTAAAATGTCATTACATACGTGAAGCAAAACAGCTCTATGAAACCGCTAACTATCTCACAATTATTGTATGTACAAGTGGTTAAATGAAAATGAAAATTAGTGAATGAGACTTCGTTGTACATTTTCGTATTTTTTATGGTATCAAAAACGCAATGTATTTGTGAAGGCATAAATAAATGTTCAGTTGACTATGGGGTGAGCCGTAAATGACGTCAAAATGGCGTCACTTTCCCTGACTTTTGGTTTTCGAAATTGCACACGTTTTGCATGAAATTGCAAAATTATAATTGTGAAGTTAAAATGTCATTACATACGTGAAGCAAAACAGCTCTATGAAACCGCTAACTATCTCACAATTCTTGTATGTAGAAGTGGTTAAATGAAAATGAAAATTAGTGAATGAGACTTCGTTGTACATTTTCGTATTTTTTATGGTATCAAAAACGCAATGTATTTGTTAAGGCATAAATAAATGTATGTGGTACCAGATTTAGATGCAGTATATCGGAAAGATGGCCGAGCTACGGTTATGCAAATGCCACGAATTGTCGCCAGCGTCGGGGAAAACATCTGAAGATAACGGCTCCCGCAACGTACGCGTAGCTAAATTGCATCAGGTTTGAAAACTGTCTTCCACGTGCTTCCCTGCCCCATGCCACTAGCTGATCTGATTTGAACTGATCGAGAGAGACATCACGTTTCGATGCTTGACCCTGACTTTGCATGTCCTGAGGTGATTTGAACTGATCGAGAGAGACATCACGTGTCGGTGCTTGGCCCTGACCTTGCATGTCCTGAGGTCGCACGGAATAGGGCTGTCGATTGCCGACTGAATCATCCAAATCGGCTCGGTAGTCTCGGAGATAGCCAGGGAGGACCGAAGCGCCCCTCCCCCTCCTCCCCCGTCAATGGTGTGCGGCTGGATACTCAGTTAATGCTGGGCTAAGCTCTAACGCTCATGCTGAGAGCAAACTTGTGCTGCTGCGCATGCAATCGGCGCAAATTAGAGAGACCTGGAATTTAATTTGACCAGTTTGTCGTGTAGCTGTGCGATGAGTTTGCACTTTCAGCTCATTGTAACCCATGCAGTTCACACTACCAACCGTTGAGTGACGCAACTCGGGTGGCTCCGGCGTATTTGGTCTCGTACCATCGTCGAAGTCGCTGAGAGTGGGCGGGTATTCACTGATGTGGGCGGGGCAGTCGCTGAGAGTGTGCGGGTATTCACTGATGTGGGCGGGGCAGTCGCTGAGAGTGTGCGGGTATTCACTGATGTGGGCGAGGCAGTCGCTGAGAGTGTGCGGGTATTCACTGATGTGGGCGGGGCAGTCGCTGAGAGTGGGCGGATATTCACTGATGTGGGCGGGGCAGTCGCTGAGAGTGGGCGGATATTCACTGATGTGGGCGGGGCAGTCGCTGAGAGTGTGCGGGTATTCACTGATGTGGGCGAGGCAGTCGCTGAGAGTGGGCGGGTATTCACTGATGTGGGCGGGGCAGTCGCTGAGAGTGTGCGGGTATTCACTGATGTGGGCGGGGCAGTCGCTGAGAGTGGGCGGGTATTCACTGATGTGGGCGAGGCAGTCGCTGAGAGTGTGCGGATATTCACTGATGTGGGCGGGGCAGTCGCTGAGAGTGGGCGGGTATTCACTGATGTGGGCGGGGCAGTCGCTGAGAGTGGGCGGGTATTCACTGATGTGGGCGGGGCAGTCGCTGAGAGTGTGCGGGTATTCACTGATGTGGGCGAGGCAGTCGCTGAGAGTGTGCGGGTATTCACTGATGTGGGCGGGGCAGTCGCTGAGAGTGTGCGGGTATTCACTGATGTGGGCGGGGCAGTCGCTGAGAGTGGGCGGGTATTCACTGATGTGGGCGGGGCAGTCGCTGAGAGTGTGCGGGTATTCACTGATGTGGGCGGGGCAGTCGCTGAGAGTGTGCGGGTATTCACTGATGTGGGCGGGGCAGTCGCTGAGAGTGGGCGGGTATTCACTGATGTGGGCGGGGCAGTCGCTGAGAGTGTGCGGGCATTCACTGATGTGGTCGGGGCAGTCGCTGAGAGTGGGCGGGTATTCACTGATGTGGGCGAGGCAGTCGCTGAGAGTGTGCGGGTATTCACTGATGTGGGCGAGGCAGTCGCTGAGAGTGTGCGGGTATTCACTGATGTGGGCGAGGCAGTCGCTGAGAGTGTGCGGGTATTCACTGATGTGGGCGGGGCAGTCGCGGAGAGTACACTAACAGATCCTGAGAACATACGACAGTCGCTTAGAGTGCGCGGGAGCCGAGCGGTTGCTCAGAAAGTCGGCTCGGACCCGAGATTGCGCTCAGGTGCTCGATGTTTCTTTTCTGATTTCAATCGCACCAACAATTCGCATTGCATCATTCCTCGGTGAATTTCCAGTTTTGTTTTATCATTTAGTCGGCACTGGCTGTACCTGTGGCACTGGTACCATGGCACTGGTACCATGGCACTGGTACCTATGGCACTGGTACCATGGCACTGGTACCATGGCACTGGTACCATGGCACTGGTACCATGGCACTGGTACCATGACACTGGTACCATGGCACTGGTACCTATGGCACTGGTACCATGGCACTGGTACCATGGCACTGGTACCTATGGCACTGGTGACTATGGCACTGGTAGCTATGCCACTGGTAGCTATGTATGTTTTCCTGTGTTAGAGATGCTCGCGACACGGGAACCGAGGAAGTGAGATACAGATCTAGCCGACCATTTTGCATCCAGCTTGTAAGATCTAGCGAGGCCACATCAGAATACCTTGTGAAATACAATCGTTGAATATTACTGAGAAGCATGACATAATATGTTCTTTGGAACATACCTTCCACCTTTTTCGGTCTGATGAAGCCTTTTTATTTTGTTCATATTCCGGAGGAGCTTATATACTCAGTCCAGTAGGTAAGCCATAAACAGCTGTCCATATTCGACGAGTATGATTTCTAATACCATAGAATGTCATCATGCGCGTGGTGTATCTATACTTTACTTAGTGTGCTCGACATCTGGAAGGTGTTGTTGATGCAGCTGATCACTGCATTATAGATCTCATGTGATATGCGCACAGAGCCTGAATACACGGATAGCAACGGTCCGATGATTGCATTGGCGACATATTCCAGCCAGAGCGTGATTGGGGTCTTTAGCCCTCGAAAGGCCTGAATGAGGGGGGAGGGTGAATCCGTTCCTTCCGCTGTGGTGTTCCCGCGAAAGCGGAAAACTGCGCGCCAAACACGGCACACCCTTCAATGACGGATGTATTAAACAAAAATTGGCGCCAGGGTATTCAAGATAACCGACTTACGGGCGGTTAAGTTAGTTCACCTCCGAACAAATGTAAGTTGTCACGTATTCCTGAATGCAGATAAGCTATAAGGAGCTGCTGATCTCAACAGAAGCAACGAAGCTGCTCTCCTGCATTTTTCGGAATTGTATTCTTGATGACGTCATTTTTCACCATTACGAGCCTTTTTGGGCTCAGATTACAAGTTCAGCTAAACCGTGAACTTTTCCAAAAAGCAAAGCTTACTTTAAATTTTCATTTATAGGTGTTACCGAACTATCCCGAATATGCTTTTTAAATTAGGAGGTTAATGTTTGCGACGTAAAACAGAAGACACTTTCACAATTCAGATATTTACGTTAAAGAAAACGCAGTTCGAGGCACCTTTCCTTTCTGATTCTAACACATTTTGAATTTTTGAAATTACGCCAAAATGAACCCCTAGTGCCGAAAAAAGGTAACGACATCTCTGCCGCCATATGTGCGAGTTCTGCCTTGATTATTTTCATAAATTCGAACAATTTGCTTACGTTTTCCTAAATTTTTCAACGTTAACCGAAGGTATGCGCTTTATGTTGTGTGTGGGTGTCATTGATTCCGAGATCCTGAGGGCTGGAAGCTGCCCCTCCATCCGGGAGGGGGGGGGGCGACGGACAAATAATGATGATCTGAAGCCCGATATGGCGCGGGTTAATATGTGCCTGCAGTCATTTTCAGATCAACAAACTGCGTTCTTCATCTCTGACACTACGTTTTTTTTTCCCGGCAGATAACGAAGTTTGGGATGACTCAAGTGTTATGTTTCGGCCTTTTTCTGACCGGTTTGTCTACTATTGGGTTTGGGTAAGTCACAGGCATGCATGGACAGGCATGGGGATCGGTCCAAGTATATTTGCTTAGGAATATATCGGATTCTCCAAGGGACACTTAGGAATCTATCGGGTTCTCCGATGGGAAATTTTGATATCATCAGAACAGCAGGAAGCTGAGCTAGAAAATGATGAAATAATGAGTTAATGAGTGCTGTGATCATGGCCGGAGAGCTCGCGTCGATCTGGGGATCCGCATCTTCCCCGGTTTGGTACCCTGCTAATGTTGAGTTGTCATTTTCCTTACTCAGTTTGAAAATATGTCTTGAAAATAAGGACCTGGGCCCCTGGCTTGGTGAAAGATCTCCAGCCTTGGAGAGGGGGCCGCGGTAGCTCAGTTGGTAGAGCGTCGGACTCTTGATCGCGAGATTGTGGGTTCGGATCTCACAATCGACGGCATTTACCGAGTCCACCCGCGACCAATCGGCGTGGGAGGTTTTGCGACGCTGCATGACCTGGCGGTTGAATGCGTCGTAAAGGAACCCAAGGTTCTTCCAGCCCTAGAGGTGATAATTCAGGACTACATATCAATAAATGGTGATTAAGTGACGTAACTACGACTCGCTTAATCGCCTTTTCAGCATTTGTAGAACAGCTTAGTGCTTCATTGAACCGGGTATGGACAGTGGCTCTCGTTCGCAGGTCCGGCATTGCTTTCACCGGGGGCTGGGCCAACCCTGCTCTCCAATTTATGTTCTTTACAGAAAAATGCATTCATCATCACAGCATTCATCACAGCAGTAGCGAAATGCGAAGTGTCAGCAGGTCCGTTCAGCACACGGCCAATCAAAATGTCAGCTGCTCGGTTCAGCACACGTCCAATCTCGGTTTTGCTTGCATTGAACACACAAAGTTGGCTAAGCGTGTCATTCAACTCCAACTTTCATACTACCCGGGGACTGATCACCAATTTATGTTATTTATGAACAGCTGGGCCAACCCTGAGCGCAACTTGTTTATCGGAAACGATATTGTACAGAAACAGCTCTCGATGTCGTTACCGGCAATGTCCTACCAGCAATGACCCGTTGCGAGATTTCCCGCCCGCTCCACGAAACAAGCAACTGGATGAGCTTCTCTTGCATGGAATCGACCCAAGGTATTCAAAAAGAACTAATCGGATTTAACTGAGTAGACACAGGTGACAAATGAGAAACACAATTTGCTCAGGGTTCAAACATAAAAATATCGGTGTGTACCAAGGTACCAAAGTCTGCTTTGTGTACATTTTGTGCATGCTATTCGCAAGTGACCAATATTTGTGTCCGCCAGATGGTATCATTATTGCTCAATTCGTGAATATTAAATATCTCCTATTAGTCAATGTACTGAAATTTTGGTTAACTGGAAAAATAATCACTTCCATAATTTAGTTCAAAGATAGCAAATGTCATTAGCCAACAACCAATGGATCTGCCACAACAAAATGAAGTTAATAGCATGAAGCGTACGTTAACTGCCACCGATTTGAATGGTCCTGAAAAAGCCTAGTTGTACGGTGGAGAACCACTCTCTATCTCCACTGGCGCCGGCTATACAATGTAACTGAAAGCAACTGATGGCATGGGCAGCAAACCTGTGCAGTATTTTGCCGTTTTGGTCGCGAGTTTATTGTAGTTTGGAAATCGAAATTCAATAGCACAAACCATTTCCAAATGAACTCCCTGGCCTGCAAAATATCATGAAAGAACAATTACGTCTTGATTATTAATGGCGCGCGCTGACATGGACTTGGAACGGATATTGTCAAAGTCACGCAACCTCCTAATCCTTATCCTTTTTTCAGACAGCTATTTATTGCTATATGCAAATCTACTTGATTCATAGCCGACGTCACGAGTGGAAAATGTTGTATTGCTAATGTTGCCACTACACAGTGGAAAATGTTGTATTGCAAATGTTGCCACTACACAGTGGAAAATGTTGTATTGCAAATGTTGCCACTGCACAGCCGTGAACAAATCCTCTAAATTTGCATCGCCCATTCCACTTTGGAGCACCACCTTTCTTTGCTTCACATGTGCTTTGGGATTTGCAACAGCACCTTCGCTGGCGACCTGAAGCCCATTTCCACCGCGCTTCCGTATCGGTGCCCGTGCTGGCATCTCTCTCATGTTGTTGGTCGTACGTCCGAGCATGTGCTCAAACCTGCTGTGATCTGTTGCAGGGCACTGGGCTTTGTGAAAAGCGGCCCTTTGTTTTTAGCGCTGTGCTTCGCCGTTCGTATCATCAGCGCGGTGGGAGCTTCCCTCTACGTTACGTCATCACTGACGTTTGTCGCCAGCCAATTTCCAGGCAAGTGTACGGAGCGGGACAGGCATGGATGGGTGAGTGAGAGGAGGAAGAGGCATTTTACTCGTGACGTCTTAACCGTTCGGTGTGCAATATCGTGCCTACATTCGGCCTATGATCAACACGATGGCATACACTGTGATATAATTGAATTTGTGTTCATGGAGTTTTATTTTGCACGCCAGATTGAGTTCTTCAAAGTTTCCAGTTCTTTTAGGACCATCGTAAATATCTAAAGCTGAAATTGATCAGATATATGTTATCAGTTATGTGCTCTTACTGATCAACTGGTGGTTGCGGGCGCCCTAGGTCTTGGACACGTGACCAGCTATTCGACTGATTACCGTTGTCTATAGCCCAGCCCGGCTCTTCCAGGGGGTGCCAAGAATCCATGCCCAGGGATGGGCTATGATGAATCAATAATTATATTGTGATATCTTGTGTCGTTGCACAAACAATGAACTACAATGAACATGTTCTTCCTGTATGACATTGTCCCGAAAGAGAGATCTCATAATCACCGGGGCGGGAATGCTCTGTGTTTATCTGTGTTTATCTGTGTTTATCTGTGTTTATCTGTGTGCATCTGTGTTTGTTCAGCATCGGAGCCCTTCTCCTCTCCTCGACTCTCCGATGGTAACACTCGTGGGTACATCTTTGACGCAAAAAAATGTTGCGGCTAACAAAGGATGCAACATTGAACAGAATTGGACGAGCAGCTTCATGAGGTACCATGGTGAAATCTGAAATGATTTGTGGCTTAAACAAACACTGGAACAGTTCGAAACACGCCAAACAAATAGGGAACGCCACCTGTGACGACGTTTCCGCCATGAAGCATGGACCAGTGCCTGTCTGACCTCGATATTGAATCGGAAGCCAGGCTGGACGCATTGCTTTGAGACGGGAGCATGCCTTTGGGTTCACCCAGCCTTTCCATCGTGTGATGTCTGACCTTCTCCGTTGTCTCAAGTGTTCACGGTGATGAACTGTGCGTGGCATCGCACGAATGATCCGATACTTTGCTCTTGTCTGAACCGGTGTGAATATGCTGGCGGCAGATAGCATGAATTATGCCGTCGGCATCGTGGAAACGTGCTCGGCTATCGGCACCTCCGTGGGTCCTGCTATTGGTGGCGGCCTGTACGAGGTAGGTCCTGGCAAGTGATGACCTGCCCTGTCGAGTGACTGTCGGTCCTGACGAGTGACTGCCGGTCCTGACGAGTGGCAGCTGGTCCTGATGAGTGATGACCGGTCCTGACGAGTGACTGCCCGTTCTGACGAGTGCAGGCAGGCCCTGATGAGTGACAGCTGGTCCTGACGAGTGAAGACAGGTCCTGACGAATGAAAACTGGTCCTGACGAGTGACTGCCGGTCCTGACGAGTGACAGCCGGTCCTGACGAGTGAAGACCGGTCCTGACGAGTGATGACTGGTCCTGACGAGTGACTGCCCGTTCTGACGAGTGAAGACAGGCCCTGACAAGTGACGACCAGTCCTGACGAGTGACTATCGGTTCTGGCGAGAGACGACCGGTCCTGACGAGTGAAGATCGGTCCTGACGAGTGAATGCCTGTTCTGACGAGTGAAGGCAGGTCCTGACGAGTGAAGGCAGGTCCCGAAAAATGAAGACCGGTCCTGACGAGTGGAGACAGGCCCTGAAAAGTGACGACCAGTCCTGACGAGTGACTGCCGGTCCTGACGAGGGACAGCCGGTTCTGACGAGTGAAAACCGGTCCTGACGAGTGACTGCCGGTCCTGACGAGTGATAGCCGGTCCTGACGAGTGAAAACCGGTTCTGACGAGTGAAAACCGGTTCTGAAAAGTGAATATCGGTCCTGACGAGTGACTGCCGGTCCTGACGAGTGAAGACGGTCCTGATGAGTGACTTACGGTCCTGATGGATCCGATCCTGATTCTGACTTGCTACTTTCTACTGGAGTCTTCAAGCGGCTCGGTGGAACATGAGTTGTATCAGAGGATGTGAGTTATCTTGTCCAGTTGCACATTCTCATTACATTCGCCTCAACCAGGAACGCTTGAATTGTAGTTGAATTTGAACTGAGATCTATAGAGTTTCCTCACTCCGCGCTCGGATATATATGAGCTGCTCAGTCAAGAATTGTTCAGCCCTACTGAACGTGCTATACAGTGTTCTCTCTTTGCCCTGCATAAGCATGCTAGCTCGTCATGGCTTTCATATTGCTTAACGTTCGTTCTCCTTATTTGTTTTGATTCGTTCTCCCGATTTTTGTTTCTTTTCTATTTCCGTTCGTTTTGATATTGCCCTTCCATCTTGTTGGGCTTTCTTTTTGTCTCTTGTTCATACTTTCGCTTCTAGTTTTCTTTTTGGTTGGCAATAGCTGTAATGCTTTTGTCTTGATAAATATGTTGAAACCCATTGACGAAAACGTTTCAAGCAGCAGCGTTCTATAATCATGACTAGGCAGCTACAAGCTATATGAAAACTTTCTAAAAATAAATGGGACAAGTGGAAACTACGTGTACATGCATGTTATTGGTGTGGCATGAGGCGCTCCAATACGATGTACGAGATGGCGGAGGAGACATCGATCTTTGGACCGGTTCTTTCCATGCGATATCCATTGGAGTAATGTTCACCTCCATGTTGCGGAGAGAGATCAATTTGACCCTCCTGATATTTTTATGAAGTAACTTCTGAACGGCTTACCCTACGGCTTTGAGATTTAGTGTGCTTTATTCACGTGATTTGTCTAGATTGTGTTAAAAGCATGAGTTCTAGGCTCTTAAGATTCCGGAGCCAGGGCGGTTAAGTATAGGTCATGACCTCGTCTCACTGCAGTTTGTAGATGTACATTGAAATATTTTTCATGGCAAATCATACATGATATAGTCAAAGGTCAAACCTTGGTGTATAGACTAACGATTATGGAAAAATGCATGATTGCAAAATGTGATGTTTGGCTAGGTGCCGCTATGACATCAGGCCGATGCTGGTTTCAGCTGGGTGGCTATGGACTGCCGTTCTACGTTCTCGGGGGCGTCATGCTGCTCATCAGCACCGTCAACGTCCGGCTGATGCCCTGCATCGAAAGTGAGATTTGGCACATGCCAGTTCCATCTAGTAAGTGAGATTTGGCACATGCCAGTTCCATCTAGTAAGTGAGATTTGGCACATGCCAGTTCCATCTAGTAAGTGAGATTTGGCACATGCCAGTTCCATCTAGTAAGTGAGATTTGGCACATGCCAGTTCCATCTAGTAAGTGAGATTTGGCACATGCCAGTTCCATCTAGTAAGTGAGATTTGGCACATGCCAGTTCCATCTAGTAAGCACGAAACATTGCAGAAGCAGAAGCCTGGCTTCTGTCACGGCGCATGTTATAGAAAGCACGAAACGTCGCCATTCTCGCACCGAATTTCTCGGAGAAGTAGGAATCCTAAGCAGCTGGTGAGATTTGAACCCGAGACCTTGTCTCCACGACAATAACGTGTTACCCACAGGGCCAGGGGTGTCATTTTGTATTTACTATAGGAGGCCACTGGCCCCTCAATCATTCAGTTGGCCCCCTCAATCATTGATTTAACCCGCTCAATCAACGAACCCCCAATCAGGCTGAAGCTTAACCATTGGGCATATGGGCATACCCAGGTACAGATGGTTTTCGGGGTAGCTATGGCCATCAAGAGGGTCATTTCCCCCCCCCCCCAAACCGACTTCATAAAGTGGCGCCCATATACTGGGCCATCGATTCCCCAGCTGCAATTTTCAGGTTTCAAACAAATTTCGATCAATAAAACAAGTGCTGGCACAATTTCCGTCTTTGCTGGAAAAAAGTGTAGGCTTATTGGCAGCTTGCGAATAGGATACACCTATGCAAGCCACGGGTACCTTTTGAAAATGGAGGCGAGGCCATTCTGTCGGCGATGGGAGGCACCTTTGCCAGTTCGACACATACAGTTCTCTTTCCTCACATTTCGGGTGGAACGATGGCACCACTTCGGTTTCAACGTCCACGCAACTGTGATGTTTCAGGTGATGCTCCGAGCTCGGAGGTCGTCCAGACAGGTCAAATATATCGGTACACATCGTCTACTCAATTCGATGTAATTTATCCATCTCATAAATATATCCATGCCGCCAAGTACAATGGCGCGAAATAACTGCATACTGACGCTGCATAATCGGTAGCAGTTGATGGCCTTTAAGCGCAAATAATCAATAAATAAATCCATCGGCTCGGCACTGTTTCGCTCCTCAGTCGCCGGGTCGCCTTGGTGGGCTTCGGATCCTGGTCGTGAAGCAAATTGGATGTAGCGATGCAATGTGAATGGCATTGTAAATCAAAGGTTCAAAGGCAACACCATGACACCTACCAAAGTCAGATTATAGCCTAATGTCAGGCCAATTCTAACAAAATCGAAAGTTGTCTACGAGGCAGGAATATTTTCATTTGGTGCCCATGGATGAGCTTCACACTTTTGGACCGACATCATCGTGCGAGATTAACTGAGTTAATCTTGATCAAGGCATGTCGCTTCGAATCTTGCAGAATACCTGCAATATACGTACTTCCAAAATGTCTTAGGCCATATCTAGCCTGGTTTCCTATTTGGTTTTATCAGTTTAGCGGCAAAGCGGCACCTTTACATGGGGATGCATTTCGGTTCGACATAACGGCCGAACTCGAGGCCACTTTATACTACTTTGTTGTGTTTTGCCCAATTTTCTTACGTCGTAATATTACAATCATTTAACGGTCCTATCTCAAATCCTGAAATATTCATAACCTCTAATGTATCAAATCACTAATGCTCGTAGCCTACAATGCATCAATTGTTCTAGGTACTATGCATGGCACGTCGCGGATTCAAACACACGGCTTATGAGCATTTCAGTGGAAGTGCAAGGCTGACGGCATGAAAGTAAGGATCAAAATACCCTTAATTTAGCATCCGATATCAGCTGTCCTTTGTAGGTTTTCATGCATTAGAGGATATGAGCATTGGATGCCATGACACATTAAAGGTTGATAAATTGGAGGTTTGAAGATTGAAGGTCATGATACCTCATAGCTTATAACATATTGGAGGTTGTGATACATTGGGGGTTGTTTATGTTGGAAGTTGTGATGCCTTTGAGACTGTGATACAATGCAGTTGGACATTGGAGTACATTGGACATGCTATGGTACGTGGGGTTATTAATACTGAAGGTTGCAAACATGCCCACGAAAGGCTGTTTTGGATGTTATGATACCTTGGATGTTATGAGCATTGGAGGTTTTGAAACATTGAAGGTTATGAACATTAGAAGCTTTGATATACCCCCATTCAACTTTGAGCTATGCACGGTTTGGTTGGTAAATATTGTAATATTTTATCGAATAGAATCGACTGCTGCAGCAGGGGCGCTCCCAAAGCATTTTATGAGAGGCCCCGCTCCCTGAAGTACCATGGTTGAGCAAGTTGTATCGAGAGCCTGGAGCCATCTGTATGCCAACGGACCTTTGTCACTGCAAAAAAAGGGTATTCACTCACTGTGCTACACCTCTGTTTAATGGTGCACTTTTGACTTTGTGAGCCCACCACCAGGTGCTACCCACGCGCGGCTTTGACCTACAGCCGTGTCCGACAGATGACAGCGGACCACGTCCTGACCTACAGCGGTGTCCGACAGATGACAGCGGACCACGTCCTGACCTACAGCGGTGTCCGACAGATGACAGCGGACCACGTCCTGACCTGCAGCCGTGTCCGACAGATGACAGCGGACCACGTCCTGACCTACAGCCGTGTCCTACAGATGACAGCGGACCACGTCCTGACCTGCAGCCGTGCGAGATGCAGCGGACCACGCTGATGAAAGCGGACCACGTCCTGACCTGCAGCCGTGTCCTACAGATGATAGCGGACCACGTCCTGACCTGCAGCCGTGTCCGACAGATGACAGCGGACCACGTCCTGACCTACAGCCGTGTCCTACAGATGACAGCGGACCACGTCCTGACCTACAGCCGTGTCCGACAGATGACAGCGGACCACGTCCTGACCTACAGCCGTGTCCTGACAGATGACAGCGGACCACGTCCTGACCTACAGCCGTGTCCGACAGATGACAGCGGACCACGTCCTGACCTACAGCCGTGTCCGACAGATGACAGCGGACCACGTCCTGACCTGCAGCCGTGTCCGACAGATGACAGCGGACCACGTCCTGACCTACAGCCGTGTCCTACAGATGACAGCGGACCACGTCCTGACCTACAGCCGTGTCCGACAGATGACAGCGGACCACGTCCTGACCTACAGCCGTGTCCGACAGATGACAGCGGACCACGTCCTGACCTACAGCCGTGTCCGACAGATGACAGCGGACCACGTCCTGACCTACAGCCGTGTCCGACAGATGACAGCGGACCACGTCCTGACCTGCAGCCGTGTCCGACAGATGACAGCGGACCACGTCCTGACCTACAGCCGTGTCCGACAGATGACAGCGGACCACGTCCTGACCTACAGCCGTGTCCGACAGATGACAGCGGACCACGTCCTGACCTACAGCCGTGTCCGACAGATGACAGCGGACCACGTCCTGACCTACAGCCGTGTCCGACAGATGACAGCGGACCACGTCCTGACCTACAGCCGTGTCCGACAGATGACAGCGGACCACGTCCTGACCTGCAGCCGTGTCCGACAGATGACAGCGGACCACGTCCTGACCTACAGCCGTGTCCGACAGATGACAGCGGACCACGTCCTGACCTGCAGCCGTGTCCGACAGATGACAGCGGACCACGTCCTGACCTGCAGCCGTGCCGACAGATGACAGCGGACATACCTGCAGCCGTGTCCGACAGATGACAGCGGACCACGTCCTGACCTACAGCCGTGTCCGACAGATGACAGCGGACCACGTCCTGACCTACAGCCGTGTCCGACAGATGACAGCGGACCACGTCCTGACCTACAGCCGTGTCCGACAGATGACAGCGGACCACGTCCTGACCTACAGCCGTGTCCGACAGATGACAGCGGACCACGTCCTGACCTACAGCCGTGTCCGACAGATGACAGCGGACCACGTCCCAACGTGCTCAGCATGGCGCGAGTGCTCGTCAGCTCGCCCGAGAACTGGCTCTGCATGTTCGTCCTGATGACCATCGCCATCGACTGGTCAGCCATGGAGCCTGGCATCCAGCCATACGCCACGGAGACGGTCAGTGGCACCCGGCCAGTAGTCGACACACCACCCACAACACGGAGACGGTCAGTGGCCAGTAGTCGACACACCACCCACAACACGGGGACGGTCAGTGGTCAGTAGTCGACACACCACCCACAACACGGAGACGGTCAGTGGCCAGTAGTCGACACACCACCCACAACACGGAGACGGTCAGTGGCCAGTAGTCGACACACCACCCACAGCACGGAGACGGTCAGTGGCCAGTAGTCGACACACCACCCACAACACGGAGACGGTCAGTGGCCAGTAGTCGACACACCACCCACAACACGGAGACGGTCAGTGGTCAGTAGTCGACACACCACCCACAACACGGAGACGGTCACTGGCCAGTGGTCGACACACCACCCACAACACGGAGACGGTCAGTGGCCAGTAGTCGACACACCACCCACAACACGGAGACGGTCAGTGGCCAGTAGTCGACACACCACCCACAACACGGAGACGGTCAGTGGCGAGTAGTCGGCACACCACCCACAACACGGAGACGGTCAGTGGCCAGTAGTCGACACACCACCCACAACACGGAGACGGTCAGTGGCCAGTGGTCGACACACCACCCACAACACGGAGACGGTCAGTGGCCAGTAGTCGACACACCACCCACAGCACGGAGACGGTCAGTGGCCAGTAGTCGACACACCACCCACAACACGGAGACGGTCAGTGGCCAGTAGTCGGCACACCACCCACAACACGGAGACGGTCAGTGGCCAGTAGTCGACACACCACCCACAGCACGGAGACGGTCAGTGGCCGGTAGTCGACACACCACCCACAGCACGGAGACGGTCACTGGCCGGTAGTCGACACACCACCCACAGCACGGAGACGGTCAGTGGCCGGTAGTCGGCACACCACCCACAACACGGAGACGGTCAGTGGCCAGTAGTCGACACACCACCCACAACACGGAGACGGTCAGTGGCCAGTAGTCGACACACCACCCACAACACGGAGACGGTCAGTGGCCAGTAGTCGACACACCACCCACAACACGGAGACGGTCAGTGGCCAGTAGTCGACACACCACCCACAACACGGAGACGGTCAGTGGCCGATGTGACGTGAAGAAGTGACGTGACTTGGCGTGGTGTGGCGTCGCCTGGCATGACGCGGCGTAACATGACGTGAATGAGTGACGTGAAAGACGAGACTTGCCTGACTTAACTTCAACCTAGCTTGACGATGTGATGTGACGTAGACTAGCGTAGTGTCACGTTACACCACATTGTGCGCCGTGCGACGTGAGCTGACCTGTACGTCTGCTCTGGTTTCAGCTGGCAGTGACGGTATCCCAGATGGGTCTCTACTTCCTCGTGGCGTCGGGCGCGTACGCGCTCGTCAGCCCGCTCTGGGGAAAGCTTTCCGACATAGCTAGCAACTCGTACATACAGGTGAACCATGGATGGTGAATTGTACACTGCTGCATCTGCGCGGCCACTCCTAGGGTCTCAAAATCGACACTATTTTCGCGTAGACCACTACGTATGATGTTAACCTCCCAAGTTTTTGCTGTGTCACACATGCATTGAATTGTCGGGAATGCAGATTTACCTCTTTTTGTACTCATGCCAGCATATTTCAGCTCACAAACAACGTGCTATAATTGTATCCAAGTGGGCTGAAATGCTCCAGGTAATCTTCGCTACATGTTGCTAAGGTAGGCGCAAGGGTGGTACCCCAGTGTCACAACAAGAGGTATGTCAGTCGGTAAGTTCATTCCCTCTCGTCCAATTGTCCCGAGTATCTTCTGCCGCTGGTTGGCTGTAAGCATCCAATGATCAGCCAGTTCTTCCCGCTGTGTCTTCTGTCGTTTTCTGACAGCTCGGGATATGGCCAAGCGCGCACCACGCAATATCGGCGGGCTTGATGTCAACACATGCCATATGTGTCTATGTTGTCAGTGTTATCAATGTCGTAGCTCTGGTGAGCCTGTTTGCACTGCCAACAAAGCGCCAACCGGATCCTCGAACCGTATTGGTCGCAGGTTTAAGGTTCAATTTGATAGCATTTCGTATCTCCCAGATGGCAGTTGCAGAACACCCAAACTGATTCAAACAGATAGAGGACGAATCGCAGAAGAGGCAATGTCTCTTGCAAACAGTTGATGTTAGACGCATAGTGTAAGCTTGTCAATCCATATTTGGCTTAGAGTAACGGCACAATGAATTAACACGCGCAACGAAGGGGGGGGGGGAGTCCGCCCACCTCCTGTTTTCCGACGATATAAATAACGGGCGGGGATATTACAATGAAATCTTACGACTTTGTTTACCATTGATAAGCGCATTCTATACAATGGGCAACTACCGCCGTCGCCTCCCCCCTCCCACCGTTCACCGATCGTTCAAGTTCACAAGGGTTTCGTCGATACGGTGGCGCCGGCGACGCGATGTGGTGGCCGACATTGACCTCATTTGACCCCGAGGGCACTGATCTAGGATCATAAAAATATACTGAAGTAAGATCACTACAGCCGTAGTGTAGCCGTACCCTCCAAATTTTGTGTTTCTAGCTTGAGTAATTTCCGAGATCTCAGGGGGTGGCGAATCCCCCCCCCCCACACAACTCCAGTGCGCGCTAAGTGAGCGGCCGTCCGGCGCGCGTGTTAAAACGGGAATCATGAGCCCCATTGCGAACAAATCAAAGAGTTATTTTAACTAAGAACGAGCGAGATCTTACAGCATAACACCCTCTGGCAGTAATATCTGCCGCTCGAATGTACTTTCCTCAGTGTTTTGGTCGTCCCCTGATGCGTGCATCACCGTACTTGGGAATCAGCTGCGCTCGTCATTATGTGAGCTTGGGAATCAGCTGCGCTCGTCATTATGTGAACTTGGTTCACTGAGCAGGGACAGGCATATTTGTTGTTGTTGCTATTTGTTTTACACCACTGGATCGTCACTGTGTGGCATCAAATCAAGGGGAAAAACGCGGGTTTCGTTGGAAACGAATGGTTGCATTTTGAACAAAATGCGTGTCTGAATCAGTTCCGATACTGCGTGCGGTTGCCGGCACCAGGGCGTGCATCCGATCCCGTCGAAACAGGACCGATCCGATCCGATCCGATCCGATCCGATCCGATCCCATACCATACCATACCATACCATACCATACCATACCATACCATACCATACCATACCATACCATACCATACCATACCATACCATACCATACCATACCATACCATACCATCCCAACCGATCCCAACCGATCCCATCCGATCCCATCCCATCTGTTTCCCGCATAAGTCGTATAGATATTTATGGAAACACCCTGCACTCTAGCGTGTTAAACATCTGATACCGCAACTCCTCATCGTCCTACTGCACGCTATTGGGCCCGGTCGCCACCCCGCGCCACTGCTGGGAGACATCAGACAGCGGCACAACTCCTCCCCCTCTCCAGCACCACCAACCCACCCCACGCCACTGCTGGGAGACATCAGACAGCGGCACAACTCCTCCCCCTCTCCAGCACCACCAACCCACCCCACGCCACTGCTGGGAGACATCAGACAGCGGCACAACTCCTCCCCCCTCTCCAGCACCACCAACCCACCCCACGCCACTGCTGGGAGACATCAGACAGCGGCACAACTCCTCCCCCTCTCCAGCACCACCAACCCACCCCACGCCACTGCTGGGAGACATCAGACAGCGGCACAACTCCTCCCCCTCTCCAGCACCACCAACCCACCCCACGCCACTGCTGGGAGACATCAGACAGCGGCACAACTCCTCCCCCTCTCCAGCACCACCAACCCACCCCACGCCACTGCTGGGAGACATCAGACAGCGGCACAACTCCTCCCCCTCTCCAGCACCACCAACCCACCCCACGCCACTGCTGGGAGACATCAGACAGCGGCACAACTCCTCCCCCTCTCCAGCACCACCAACCCACCCCACGCCACTGCTGGGAGACATCAGACAGCGGCACAACTCCTCCCCCCTCTCCAGCACCACCAACCCACCCCACGCCACTGCTGGGAGACATCAGACAGCGGCACAACTCCTCCCCCTCTCCAGCACCACCAACCCACCCCGCGCCACTGCTGGGAGACATCAGACAGCGGCACAACTCCTCCCCTCTCCAGCACCACCAACCCACCCCACGCCACTGCTGGGAGACATCAGACAGCGGCACAACTCTCCCCTCTCCAGCACCACCAACCCACCCCACGCCACTGCTGGGAGACATCAGACAGCGGCACAACTCCTCCCCCTCTCCAGCACCACCAACCCACCTGCGACACGTTTGCAGTGACCTCAGCCAACGGCGCAATCCCCCCCTTTCCAGCACCTCCCAACCTGCGCACGCTCTGCTAGTGACATCCCAACTGCGCACGTTTGCAGTGACCTCCCCAACTCCGCACGTTTGCAGTAACCCTCCCCAACTGCGCACGTTTGCAGTGACCTCCCAACTGCGCACGTTTGCAGTGACCTTCCCAACTGCGCACGTTTGCAGTGACCTTCCCAACTGCGCACGTTTGCAGTGACTTCCCAACTGCGCACTTCCCTGTGTCGCTGGTGGCGTCTGGCAGCGTGTGGAATAAACATCGTCTGGCAGGAAGTCGACCGAGGAACAACGGGCCAGGTCTCAGCCCTGGTCAGGGTCGCACTGGCCGCAGTGTATGGGCTGTCTGGAGCGTGCCCTGTGCCCCTCCTCTCACGTAAACAATTTACGTTGCCGGATGCGAAGCCAGATTACACGACCTCCCATCGTATGACAAAATCAGACAGGGTATGGCAGCGACAGACGTGATTCGCACCTCCGTAGCGCCGACGCAACATCAGGAGAAGCGGGTACCACGTGTCGTTGAGGTCGAAAAGCTGGTTTTTTACCCCTGGTGCCATCGTTCGCACCTGTGGAAAGAAGATGCCCCCCCCCCTCCACCGGGCAGTGGCGTGTCGGTATGCCGTTTCCCGACATACATGTGTTTATTTCATTCCACCAATAACCATTTTTCTCTTGTGCATCCCAGTACCCCGCCACACAGCCCTTGATCCATATTAAGTCTTTACCCCCACATTACGCCACGCGACATCAGCCAACAAACCATCCGGCATCCCACTCCACACGGAGACGCACTGGGCCCGTTATCCGGCATCCCACCCCACACGGAGACGCACTGGGCCCGTTATCCGGCATCCCACCCCACACGGAGACGCACTGGGCCCGTTATCCGGCCATCCCACCCCACACGGGGACGCACTGGGCCCGTTATCCGGCATCCCACCATCCCACCCCACACGGAGACGCACTGGGTCCGTTATCCGCATCACTCCACACGGAGACGCACTGGGCCCGTTATCCGGCATCCACCATCCCACCCCACGGGGACGCACTGGGCCCGTTATCCGGCATCCCACCATCCCACCCACACGGAGACGCACTGGGTCCGTTATCCGGCATCCCACCCCACACGGAGACTCACTGGGCCCGTTATCCGGCATCCCACCATCCCACCCCACACGGAGACGCACTGGGCCCGTTATCCGGCATCCCACCATCCCACCCCACACGGAGACGCACTGGGCCCGTTATCCGGCATCCACCATCCCACCCCACACGGGGACGCACTGGGCCCGTTATCCGGCATCCACCATCCCACCCACACGGAGACGCACTGGGTCCGTTATCCGGCATCCACCACACGGAGACGCACTGTCCGTTATCCGGCATCCACTCCACACGGAGACCACTGGGTCCGTTATCCGGCATCCAACACAGACGATGGGTCCGTTATCCGGCATCCCACCATCCCACTACATGGAGACGCACTGGCCGTTATCCGGCATCCCACCATCCACCCCACACGGGGACACTGGGCCCGTTATCCGGCATCCACCATCCCACCCCACACGGAGACGCACTGGGTCCGTTATCCGGCATCCCACCATCCACTCCACACGGAGACGCACTGGGCCCGTTATCCGGCATCCCACCCCAACGAGACTCACTGGGCCCGTTATGCGCGTCCCACCCCACACGGAGGTGCACTGGACCCGTTATCCTGCATCCAACCCCACACGGAGACTCACTGGGCCCGTTATCCGGCATCCCACCATCCCACCCCACACGGAGACGCACTGGGCCCGTTATCCGGCATCCCACTCCACACGGAGACGCACTGGGCCCGTTATCCGGCATCCCACCCCACACGGAGACTCACTGGGCCCGTTATCCGGCATCCCACTCCACACGGAGACGCACTGGGCCCGTTATCCGGCATCCCACTCCACACGGAGACGCACTGGGCCCGTTATCCGGCATCCCACCCCACACGCAGACTCACTGGGCCCGTTATGACTAATCAGCTCCTCCCCTGTATATGTATTCACAAGGACATCGACGTAGGTCGTGGCCATTGCCGTACGCGATGACAGCGAGACGGTGAGTGGACCCCACAGTATGACGTCCCACCAGCCCGCAGCCCTGCATGTCGTCTGTGAAGCGCCTCTACGCGACCTATTCCTCAGACGGGATAGTCTGTTGCCGTCCGTACTACACGGGGTATGGCATCATCGCCGGGCCGGCGGCTCACGCCCGCCAGCCCGCACCCGTCCCCACGGTGACGTCGTATCGCGTGACGTGACGTGCTCCTCAGACGTCGGTGTGTCTGGCCGGTGCCGCGGTCAGCCTGCTGCTGCTGGCGCCGGCGCCGCTGCTGCAGCCGCTGCGGCCCACCTGGTGGCTGCTCGGCGCCGGCATGACGCTCACCGAGGTGTTCATCGCCGGCGCCTTCATCCCCCTGTTCGGCAGCATGCTGACCTCTACCATGTAAGGACATCGGGGCGCTGGTCAACTACTTACTGGATGCAAATATGTCGTGAGGATATGAAGGCTCGTTATTTCAGGCCCATTCTAACATGTTATCTTTGTGGAAGTCCGCCAGACAGCCACATGCCCCGCATCCCGTGAAGGTTCAATCATCTAAGGAGAACAGGGGAATATAATTTAGCTTTGGGTAAATAAGCGTAAATGTTTCCCACGAGGGTGACAACTGACATATTTTTGCCTTCGTATTCCCTTATTATATTTGACTGCATTTTAGTCATGTCATTATACGTCTTCGAGACTTTTTTTTTTATATATATATATATATATATATATATATATATATATATATATATATATATATATATATATATATATATATATTTTTTTTTTTTTTTGTGTGTGTGTATATATATACCCCAATGAGATGGATGAACAGCTAAGAGACGCAGTCGCGTTCGGCGTCCTATACCTGACTGGTGCTGCTAATGTTACCAATAATGATTACCAATACCAATAATAATCTTATGGTACTACCCTCCTCCCTTGTTGCTTACGTCATCTCAGCCAACAATACCAACTTGGCGCCAAGCTGGATATGTGGATAGTACACAAGAACAACAAGGTCCGGTCAGAGGGCAAGGGAAGCAATACGGACATGCTCCTAAAACGCCAAAATGTGGGGAAACCTGTCTTTTTGCCACCAATAGCACATCACTACGATTTTATTGGATTTCCTCACTACTACGACTTGGTGAACTTTTCAAGAAATTGCTGTAACAATGATTATGGATCTCAAATGCATCCATTTCTCCGTTAACTGAACTTTACAAAGGCCTCCATCTAAATGATGTCATCCGAACCTAGCGGAGAAGTTCCTTTAGAATTGTCAATCCTACTGTTCCCTGTGACCTTGAAGCCGCGTGCAGTTTTGTCACACTCGTGCTGGTTCTGAATTGTGATGACTATCATGCCACCAAAATGATTGGATGCAATTACGATGGGTGCCGGCGAGGTTTGTCGTTCTAAATTTGCATCCCAGGTCAATAACCTCGTGTGACCTTGATGACACCGTTGGATCAGCTTGATCTCAGATCATTTTAAAACATTATCAAAATAAAAGCAACGTCATTGATATGCTGCAGCAAAACGAACAGAAACACTGATTTTGGCGAAAATTGCACATACGTGCCTCCACCAATGATGTCATAGCGTGGTGGCCAGGGATGATCTGGTGAACATGTGGTCACAAAGATCCGCTAAGGAGGTGCAGTAGCGATGCCAGTCGGCAGCGCACTGCCGCCAGACATTCTCTATTGGTCACGGGCAACTCCGCTTTAGCCCTCGTATAGCCAAGGCTGACTAGCAGACCAGTGTAATGTTGATCCCGATGTGAAGCGGTCTGTCTGTGCGGTTGCAGTTCTTACGGCCTGGAGGATGACGTGTCTACACAGTCTTTATAGCCAAGGCTAACTAGCAGACCAGTGTAATGTTGATCCCGATGTGAAGCGGTCTGTCTGTGCGGTTGCAGTTCTTACGGCCTGGAGGATGACGTGTCTACACAGTCTTTATAGCCAAGGCTGACTAGCAGACCAGTGCAATGTTGATCCCGATGTGAAGCGGTCTGTCTGTGCGGTTGCAGTTCTTACGGCCTGGAGGATGACGTGTCTACACAGTCTTTATAGCCAAGGCTGACTAGCAGACCAGTGCAGTGTTGATCCCGATGTGAAGCGGTCTGTCTGTGCGGTTGCAGTTCTTACGGCCTGGAGGATGACGTATGTCTACACAGTCTTTATAGCCAAGGCTGACTACAGACCAGTGCAGTGTTGATCCCGATGTGAAGCGGTCTGTCTGAAGCGGTCTGTCTGTGCGGTTGCAGTTCTTACGGCCTGGAGGATGACGTGTCTACACAGTCTTTATAGCCAAGGCTGACTAGCAGACCAGTGCAGTGTTGATCCCGATGTGAAGCGGTCTGTCTGTGCGGTTGCAGTTCTTACGGCCTGGAGGATGACGTGTCTACACAGTCTTTATAGCCAAGGCTGACTAGCAGACCAGTGCAGTGTTGATCCCGATGTGAAGCGGTCTGTCTGTGCGGTTGCAGTTCTACGGCCTGGAGGATGACGTGTACACAGTCTTTATAGCGGCTAGCAGACCAGTGCAGTGTTGATCCCGATGTGAAGCGGTCTGTCTGTGCGGTTGCAGTTCTACGGCCTGGAGGATTACACAGTCTTTATAGCCAAGGCTGACTAGCAGACCAGTGCAGTGTTGATCCCGATGTGAAGCGGTCTGTCTGTGCGGTTGCAGTTCTTACGGCCTGGAGGATGACGTGTCTACACAGTCTTTATAGCCAAGGCTGACTAGCAGACCAGTGCAGTGTTGATCCCGATGTGAAGTCGGTCTGTCTGTGCGGTTGCAGTTCCTACGGCCTGGAGGATGACGTGTCTACACAGTCTTTATAGCCAAGGCTGACTAGCAGACCAGTGCAGTGTTGATCCCGATGTGAAGCGGTCTGTCTGTGCGGTTGCAGTTCCTACGGCCTGGAGGATGACGTGTCTACACAGTCTTTATAGCCAAGGCTGACTAGCAGACCAGTGCAGTGTTGATCCCGATGTGAAGCGGTCTGTCTGTGCGGTTGCAGTTCCTACGGCCTGGAGGGATGACGTGTCTACACAGTCTTTATAGCCAAGGCTGACTAGCAGACCAGTGCAGTGTTGATCCCGATGTGAAGCGGTCTGTCTGTGCGGTTTGCAGTTCCTACGGCCTGGAGGGATGACGTGTCTACACAGTCTTTATAGCCAAGGCTGACTAGCAGACCAGTGCAGTGTTGATCCCGATGTGAAGCGGTCTGTCTGTGCGGTTGCAGTTCCTACGGCCTGGAGGATGACGTGTTCTACACAGTCTTTATAGCCAAGGCTGACTAGCAGACCAGTGCAGTGTTGATCCCGATGTGAAGCGGTCTGTCTGTGCGGCTTGCAGTTCCTACGGCCTGGAGGATGACGTGTCTACACAGTCTTTATAGCCAAGGCTGACTAGCAGACCAGTGCAGTGTTGATCCCGATGTGAAGCGGTCTGTCTGTGCGGTTGCAGTTCCTACGGCCTGGAGGATGACGTGTCTACACAGTCTTTATAGCCAAGGCTGACTAGCAGACCAGTGCAGTGTTGATCCCGATGTGAAGCGGTCTGTCTGTGCGGTTGCAGTTCCTACGGCCTGGAGGATGACGTGTCTACACAGTCTTTATAGCCAAGGCTGACTAGCAGACCAGTGCAGTGTTGATCCCGATGTGAAGCGGTCTGTCTGTGCGG